>JAFBJQ010006946.1:0-22938 GCA_016785345.1 Trinectes maculatus | reverse complement strand
CCGCTCTTCCAGGGAGGAGAGACAGGTGGTGAGTCGAGCTAGTTGGTTTACAGTCTGCTGCAGCGCAGCTTCGTGTTCGCCCATACGGTTTGCCTGATGCTGTAGGGCATTCCTCACCCACTCCAGGTCAGACGGATCCATCTTTTGGCTGGAGTATTCTGTTACGGCTGAGGTGCAGAGCAGGTAGGGATCAGTGACCAGGCGAGTTGGGTGAGAGAGATAAGCTGTTTTATTTACAGCCAGGACCACAAAAATCCACAAAACTCAGGAAGGTTCCGAAAGGGGAACAAACAACAAAACGCCGTGGCAGGCTTGGAGGCAGCGAGTCCGGGTGCAGCTCGAGGAGAAGAACTGCAGGGAGAAAAAACACGTAGTCAGAAAAGCTAGAGCACGAGAGCAAGCAGGAAAAGGCTGCCAAACAATCACCTAATGATCGCAATACTCCAGCGTTGAACACAGGTCCGCCAGAGACATAAATAGGAGACCAGGTAATCACCGAATGCCGGACACCTGTGTGTAATTGCTCACACCCGGACTCCACCTCAGCCACGGCAACCCCTGCAAGACCGGGAAAAGGGAAACAAAACCCACAGCAACCAACACAGATCGTGACAGTATGTAACCCATTTATACCACCCATTATAATTAGCAGCCTCCCACAGTTCCCCTGGACCACCATTTACCCTCTTATGTCTAGGCTGGGGAGCGTCCCATTGTTTCCCTAATTCAAATAATTTATCTAAGGTAACTTGGTCATAATCCTGATTATAATCGTCATACAAATCTTCCTCGTCCTCGGTTCTCATTTCTGGGGGAGGAGTGATTTCTTTCAACTTATTTATTTTAACTCTTGGCTTAGTTGTGAATGTATGAACAGTGTTTTCTATTTTATCAGCTTTAATTGTTGGCTTAGTGGTGATTACTTCATCTAATGAAAGATTTGCATTTTGACTTGTCTCGTTACGGTGTTTCTCATCATGTCCGAATGACCGTGGGTTAACAACGGGCATTTGCTGGGCTGGTTAGCCGCCTGCCCGATATCCATGAGGGTGCAAATAAGTGCATTTGAAGAAGAGACTGTGGGCAAAATGTTGTGCTCTTGGGGATATTAAAGCCATATGGGCACAATGTTGTGGGGCTCCAACCATGGAAAACATACTAAAACACAACAACAATGCTTGGATGTTGAGCCCTAGAGCTGATGGAACTGAGTTTGATGCGTATCGATCCATACTATGGAAGGCGTTGCGCAATGAATATCCAACAAAAGTGGACCCCAAAGTGTTAAAGGGGGAGCCATTATCTGAGACTGAAAATGCAGCAGAATCATGAAAACAAGTCCCGGGCCATGGCTAGGTGTCCAGTTTCTGGTGTTGCCGGAGGATGCTTGGGCCTTTCTTGTCCCTCCCGGATGAATGTTGTTGTTTTGATGGGATTGCTTGTTCTTGGGGGTAGGGAGTTTGTTGCACTCCTCTTGGTCTCCAGTGCTGCAGCCAGGCTCTTGAGGACCTGGTTGTGCAGCATAAATAACACGTCAAATGAGGAGGTGGAAATGAGGAAGAAATAGACAAAAGTCCAGTGCTGACCACGCTGTTTCGCAACATCATAGTGGAGGCATTGCCAGTCTCGGTCCAAAGCAGGTTGGATGACGTTGTAGGGCTGACGTCGATGCCACACGAACAGTTTCGCGATCATGTGGTGCACGCGGTTGACAGGCACAGGAGGGATGAGAGACGAATACTGGAACAGGACAAAAACATGCAGAGGAAGATTGCACAACTGCAGTTGGGTGAGTTGCAGGGAAAAAGCAAAGCAAAAGCACAGGCGGCAGTTGTAACAACAAAAGACACTCAATCTATAAAAGAGGCAGCTCCTGTCATGGTTGTGGAGACACAGAATGTTTTACCACCACAGCCAATCAGACAGCCCTGCTATCAGGGGCCGTACCGCCCTCAAGGGATGTACAGAAGGGGTGGACGAGGTGGTGGTCGCCCAGGGGGGTGCTGGAACTGCGGTGAACATGGACATTTTGCGGATCATTGTCCACACCCCCAAACTAGTGGGAATACTCGGTATGGCCGCGGCCGGTCTCAGCGGGGTGGAGCTAGAGGCCCGGTAAACCCATGGGCGGGGCCCAATTTAGGTTACTAGGGGTGCCCAGAGAATCCTACAGGGGAGGGTCAGTTCCCAACTGTCATTATGGGGACTGATGAGGAACCAATACTGCAGGTTCAGATAGAAGGCAGACAGACGCCTATGTTGGTGGACACTGGAGCAACTTACACATGCGTAAGTTCAAAGTATGCCACTCACCTCCCCATGTCTGAAAAATTTGTAGAGACAATAGGATTCTCGGGAATAAAGCAGCTGATCCCAATGACTGGTCCAGTGAAAATCACCGCCAAAGAGGCCGAAACCGAAATTCCAATATTAGTGTCAAATCAAACTGCGATCAATTTATTAGGTAGAGATGCATTGTGTAAATTAAAAATTAAAATTTGGTGCTCTCCCTCGGGAGTATATGTAGGAAAGGAAGGCCTCGATTATCAAATGATAATGAAAAAGCAAGCTGAAAAAGCTAAAGTGTATTGGCTGGGAGATATCTCAACACCAGTAACAAAGGTGTGGGAGAAATGGGGAAAATACATCCAGGCTCAAATTCCAAAAGCCTCTAAGTCATTGTTTGACTACCATTGTACAGTGTTTTATGATGAAACAAAAAGCGAAAAGTTTGAGGAAGAGTTGGAAAAATTAACAAAAAGCATCAAAGTCGAATTGGTCTCCCAATATATTATAATTGGGCAGGAAGGAGCGGCACTACAGGTTGAGTACAATCCGTTCCTCAAAGCATGGTATAATGTGCCGGAATCACTACCACAAATTACTTTGCTCATAAATGAAAACTTTAAAGCCAAAGATCTGGGACCAATTATGAAAATGGCTTCAATACAAAATTGGGATAAAACTGATAACCCACTGATCTTTCAGTCCCCAGACGCAAATATGATTAAGATTTTGTGTGGCGTATCGATGTTGGCAAAACCCCAGGAAGTGATACTCCTGTCATCTCAAGCGGTTCAAACAACCAGGGACACAGAACAGGAAAATGTCGAGCTGATGGAGGACATGCTAGGACAGGTTCCAGATACGCTGTGGTCAAAACATGACACTGACGTTGGTCTCGTGAAATCTGCTAACCCAGTACAGGTAGAGTTAAAACCAGACGTGCGGCTTCCCCGCCGTGCTCAATAGCCGTTAAAACCAGAGGCAGAGCAAGGGGTGAGTAAAACAATCGAAGGGTTAATTGAGGCAGGTGTATTGGTCGAAACACAAAGTGTGTGCAACACTCCTATTTTCCCAGTGTTAAAGGCAGACAAATTAAGATATCGGCTGGCTCATGATTTAAGATTGGTAAATGAAGTAGTAAAAGATCTACCAGCAGAAGTGCCTAACCCTCACACACTGCTAACCAACGTGCCACGAGAGGTAAAGTTTTTCACGGTAATTGATTTGTGCTCAGCATTTTTTAGCGTGCCGCTGTCAGAAGATTCACGATACCTGTTTGCTTTCACCTACAAAGGTAAGCAATACACATATACTCGCCTCCCACAAGGTTTTGCATGGTCACCACACATGTTCAACGCAGTGTTAAAAAATGATCTTGAAGGTTTAATGCTAACCAGTACACTATTACAGTATGTGGATGACCTGCTGATCTGTGCAAACACCTTGGAGGAATGCCATCGTGACTCTGTGAAGGTTCTACAGAGATTGGCTAAAGGAGGACACCAGGTGTCCAAGACAAAACTCCAGAATTGTCCGACACAGGTAGAATACCGAGGGAGAATTGTCTCTCAGGGAACGGTTGCAATCTCACCGTCCCAACTAGAAGGTGTGAGCAAAGCTCCACGCCCCCAGACCTGTCGGACAAATGATGACATTCCTGGGGATGACAGGATACAACTCTGAGTGGATAGAGGATTATGCAGAAAAGGTGGCTCCGCTCAGAGAGTTAATCAAACAGTCTGATAACGCTACAATGACAAAACCATTGACATGGACCACAGAGGCTATGATAGCCTTTGAGACATTGAAACAGAACATGCAAACAGCACCAACATTAGCTACACCCGACTACACTAAACCGTTTTACCTGTATGTAGCTAATAGAAGTGACAAATATGCATCAGCAGTACTGATGCAAGAAACATGTGTAGGTCGGAAAAAACAGCCTCTGGCCTATTACAGCACAAAATTAGACAATGTTGCACAAGGATGGCCTCTCTGTTACCAAGGGTTGGCTGCTGTCCATTATGCATACGAAAAAGCATCAGTCATAACGATGGGATATCCAATAACCATAATAACACCACACAAAATAGCTGAACTGATCAACCAAGGACGATTCGTAGTAACTCAGGCACGTTGTTTGCAGTATGCACCTCTTCTCACATACCCAGACGTGACCATCAGACGGTGTTCAGCTATAAATCCTGCAATGACCATTCCATTTGAATTTGAAGGAGAGCCCCATGAGTGTGCAGCAGAAACCATGAGATACACAAAACTCAGACCTGACTTAGAGTCATCCCCTATACGGAACGCAGATGTTATCTATTTTGTAGACGGATCATGCTATCGTGATCATAATGATCACGCAGGCTATGCGGTTGTGAGGCAAGAAAGGAATGTCTGGGTGACAGAAAAAGCAGAAAAATGTGAACAGCCGTGTTCCGCTCAGTTAGCAGAATTAAAAGCGTTAACTGAGGCATGTAAATTGGCTTAGGGAAAGGCAGCAAATATCTACACAGACTCCTCCTACGCTCACCGTGTTTGTTTTTTGTTCGGAGCACTGTGGAAGCAGTGCTAAGAAAGAGCTGATGGAACCCCGGTACAACATGGTGACCGGGGCCCTGTTTCAGGAAGCAGGTTTAGTGAAAACTTTGAGTAAGTTGACTCAGAGTCAGAGGAAACTCTGGGTTTTCGGTTTCACGACGCCGGTTCAGCTGGACTCTGAGTCAGTTACCATGGCAACATACTCCGTAAACCTAACCTGCTCGCTGGCAGGTTTTATCCAACTAACCCTGAGTTTGTCCTCTTTATCTGAGCCTGTGTGTGGACAGAAAGGCGTGGCAGACATGACGTGTGCTTTTTTGGAAGACACGATTGATATGGAAGCACAAATACTGCGCTGGAATCTCCGTCAGGAGAAAATCATCAGACCCCGATTACACGTTTATCATTTCAACATGAATATTTATATGAACGTTACCGTTTTCAGCACCGTCAATCATTTATCTCAGCAACATTCTCAGCCCTCACATCAGCACATGCTTTGTGTCGCACTCAGTCTTTTTGCAACTTGCAACACAAACAGAAGCACAAACATTGATTAGAGTTTAAACGTATCAGGTTCGTTACTGCAACGCAGCGCAAATGCAACGCACGCGCTGCTGGTGGGATGTCAGGGTTACGTTGGGTGGGGGGGGGGGGGGGGGGGGGGGGGGGGTGGTGGTGGTGGGGGGGGTCCAAGGGGGGATGCAGCTTTAAGCAGCTGCATCAGCAACATTAAACCAAGATTCATAACTTTACAATCAGACCATTCATTAGTCTGTGTAGCGATGCACTCACATCTTTTAAATCAAAAGCGATTTTCCGATTCAAATTAAACAGTGACAGTATTAAACAGTGACAGTGTGAAATAGTGACAGTGTTGGGACAGCTGAAACACTGACAGGCTGAATGCAGCCACTCACTGCTGTTCAGGACAGACTAAACAAACAAAGCCTACCTGTTTGTACTATATTTTTATATTTCATCTTCTGTTGCTGCTAATAACGTTTTGTACCTGTTGGACAGCACCTGAGTTCACAAACACACAAATAGAATATTTGTGTGTTTGTGTTGTGTTGAACATGAGAAACACTCGCGATATATTTTTTATTAATTTAATCTTCTGCCATACCACCTCACGATCCTTTACAGCAGCTGAGCAGCGACTGTGCTGCTCTTTTTTTTAAATATGTGTTTGTATTCGGTGTAGCGATGCATAAGAACGTCCAACTCCACCCGTAAGAAATAGGACGTGCGGGGTTTGTTTTCACGTGTTGCCATGGTGAATCACGTTATCTTTGTTCCATTCATGAGGGCTTTTACCTCCGCGTGCGCAAGCTTAACTCAGAGTCAAAGCAACTCCGAGTTGATAACTCTTATCCCCTGTTCTGAAACCGAAAACTCTGAGTTGGACAGCTCAGAGTTGGTCAACCCTGAGTCTAGATTTTAACTCCGAGTTTGTTAACCCTCCTTTCTGAAACAGGGCCCGGATTAAACAATTACTTTCAGCTATGATGCTGCCAACAAATTAAATGCAATCATTAAATGTCAAGCTCATAGAAAAGGCAATGAGGACGTCATTAGGGGAAACAATGCTGCAGATGAAGCAGCCAAATTGGCATCAAGGTGCCAAGCACCTGTGATGGCACCAATGGTGTCGTTAGAACCAATGGCTACACCAGATGACATTATTTTAATGCAAAAAGAAGCAGATCAGAGTGAGCGGAATCTCTGGAGACAAAGAGGTGCTACAGTGAGTGAAACGGGACTGTGGAGATCACCTGATGGCCTCCTGGTGGCGCCTGTGCCGCTTCTAACCATTTTGACCTCCGAAGTGCACAGTGTAGATCACTGTGCCAGGGGGGAAGTGTTAAAGAAAATAAAACAACAAGGATACTGGTCGCCATACATGCAAGCCATGATAGACGAAGTGTTGAACCAGTACAAAGTGTGTGCTCAGAATGATGTGAAAAAAATAATAACAACACCTTTAGGACACATTCCAGTTCCAGAAGGTCCATTTAAACACCTAGTGATTGACTATGTTGACATGATAAAACCAGTCCACGGAAAAAGATACATGTTAGTAGTCATAGATAGGTTCAGTAGATGGGTGGAGGCAACTCCATCTAAAGACCTAGGAGCAGAAACTTTTGTAAAGTTCCTAATCAGAGAAGTAATTCCACGATTTGGCATCCCATCAGAGATTAGCTCTGACAATGGTAAAGCATTTGTGGAAAAAGTCGCCTGAGGCATTTTGCAGCAGTTAAAGATTAAACAGAGATTAGGTGCTGTCTATCATCCACAAAGCCAAGGAATGGTTGAAAGAATCAACGGAACCTTGAAGGCAAAGCTTAATAAGATATGTGCTTCCACCAAGCTGAATTGGATTGATGCTTTGCCTATTGCACTAATGAGCTATCGCATGCAAACACACCAAAGTACACATCTAACACCGCATGAAATGCTTACAGGAAGACCTATGTGTAGCGGGTCCGGCCTGGTCCCCGCTGACAGATATATAGATAATCCTCTGATAGGAGTTTTCTGGAAAAGTAACACAGAAATCAGCGAAGCGAGACAACTGTTGCTCATTCTCCATTCATCTGGATTATCTTTATTCTCACATCCATTTTAACTGTTTCACTGCAATCATGACTTATTTCTGTTATTGTCTGCATTAACACACTAGGATTTACCATTTTTAGATAACATTCACATGAAATGTCTGTTTTTACATATTTCCAAGAAATACACATATTAACATTTGTATTAAAACAAAGATAAACATTTTCCCTTTGAATCATGTCATCCGTCTATCATCAATTATGTATGTACTTCACCCATACACACATCATCTCTATTCTCTCCTTGAAAAAGTATTTTCTTTATCTAACTGTACATAAAGTACGTTGAGTACATTAAGTGCTCACTTAATATAACAGAATAAATCTCCCTTGCAGTGCAACTCTTTCATGTTTACACTATATGAACACAAACTGAAATGATAAACATGGCTAGCCCATAGCTTGCCGCTTTAACCCGTAACTTGAGCCCTAACACAGTTTACAATTTAGGTGTGTGCCTGCCACCAAGGCTGATCTTAAACTGCACATTAGCCTGAACTTAAACATTACGGGCAATGCACTACACACACACACAACCTATTTTCACACATACAATAATAACCCACAAATGCCCAGGAGCCGAAAGAAACAAATAAAAGTAAACATTTCGCTACGGCGTCAGACGCCATTTTCCCCACTATAATCATCACATACCGTGACACTACTTTGTTTACACACTTAACAAGCTTTTAGCTTATGAAACACACATCACCAGGTATTCATATTAGCTTATGAACATTTGAAGTCACAGAAAAGGTGAGTAACTAACCTGGAAAAGTAACACAGAAATCAGCGAAGCGAGACAACTGTTGCTCATTCTCCATTCATCTGGATTATGAGTCCCGCTTCCGCCCTGCGTTGTAAAGAGTCCGAGCAACGCTGCCAGTAGGTGCTGCCACCCAGTGTCCATTTCACGCAATAGCATATCATTTTTTTGTTTCTCTGTGTGACTTCTTATCCTGAATTAGACTGACTATAATAAAATAATACAATAGCAATAAACTTAAAAGTGGCTCTCAAAGGAAATAAGACAATAACATTTCAACAAAACACTTATTTTGTGAGTATCACATATGCCTGCACCACAACTGAGAGGTCCATATAAGGGACCGTCACTTGAGCAGCTGCAAGATGAGCTAAAAGCATATATGAAACAACTAACTGCTATCCATAGATCTATATATTTGCAGGAAAAAGCCAGAGAGGCCAACGAGGACCAGGATCCGGTCCGACCAGTGGTGCCAGGAGACCAGGTGTACGTCAGAGTTTTCCGGCGGAAGTGGCACGAGCCTAGGAGAGAGGGACCTACGGTACTGTAAGGGCAACGCCAACAGCTGTCCAGGTGGAAGGAAGCACGACGTGGTATCATCTGAATCACTGCACCAGAGTTCCAAAGCACAAGGGCAGTGTCAAACTGACTCTTGTTGATGTCACTAGGCAGACTGGGACAGATGAAGCCAGTGTTCCCGAGCCCCTGTCAGGCCCAAGAAGATCCAAGCGACTGCAAGACGCCAGAAAAGAAGCAACAGGCCGAGAAAGGAGCCACTCTCAATAACTCAGATGAGTATGATGCAATAACAAACACGTCCATCCAGACAGGGCTAGGGCCCACACCAGATTTCCCACACCAGGCTTACACAACACCAACTCTGACAATTAAAAAACATTTTAAAAGACGGGTTAGACGTAGTATACACCGTGCATGGGTCTGGAGAACAGCCTGGGCCCTTCCAAATGATGTCATGTTAGAAAATTTAACATTAGACGCTGTAGTGACTTCTAAAGAATATGCAAACAAGCTTTGTGGGGTTACTGGTGGGAGAGAAGGGGGATTAGAGGCCTGCCAGATTAGTTTAAAGTTGGGGAACCCAATTAGAATAGAGATGAGGCTAAACACAAACATGAATCCATCCTATGAGTATAGTGTGTTTATCCGTGCTAGGAGTTCCACAGGGATAAAAACAGCTCGTCTTATCTTTGAGAGAGAAGAAAGACCAGATATCGAGATCCCCACTATTCCCCCCATCATAGGAACGGTGATAGGAGACCGTATAAGACTTCCCCTCCCGCCACAAAATATAGTTGGTAATGTGGTTAGACGAGCTGTTCGTGTGTTAGTAGGGTCTGTAGAACCAGGTGAAATGTGCTGTGTGGATGGTCGATTGGTTTCAATCAATCAATCAATCAAAATTTATTTGTATAGCCCATATTCACAAATTGCAATTTGCCTCATAGGGCTTTAACAAGGAGTACAGGGTATGACATCCTCTGACCTACACCCTCAACAAGGGCGAGGAAAAACTGCCCAAAAACCCCCTTTTAACAGAGGAAAAAAACGCAGAAACCTCCAGGAGACACTCATGTGAGGGATCCCACTCCCAGGGATGGACAGAAGTGCAATGGATGCCACGTGTACACAACACATTAACAACATGACTTATAATTATTAATTATACAAGTAGTATAATATAATATAATATAATATAATATAATATAATATAATATAATATAATATAATATAATATAATATAATATAATATAATATAATATAATATAATATAATATAATATAATATAATATAATATAATATAATAGTGGTAGTGGTTTGAATGCAAGGAAAGAAATATGGGATGCAGGTGAGTGTGATATTAAAGTTAAGGTTGTTGGAGAGCAATGGATACTTGAACTAGCAGCTTCAATGTATCAGGCTGGGACTCCGTATGTGATTGAGTTGATTACAACAGGAGGAGGAGGAGGACAAAATGAGAAAAGAATCTATCCATGGGTCGCTGATATTAGTAAAACGCCTGTTGTTAACCCACGTTCATTCGGACATGATTAGAAACACCGTAACGAGACAAGTCAAAATGCAAATCTTACATTAGATGAAGTAATCACCACTAAGCCAACAATTAAAGCTGATTAAATAGAAACCACTGTTCATACAGTCACAACTAAGCCAAGAGTTAAAATAATTCAGTTGAAAGAGATCACTCCTCCCCCAGAAATGAGGGGTGAGGAGGTCACCAATTATGTTGTGGCAGAAAGAGGTGCATGAAATCAGGAGTCAGACGCAGGTGTCAGATGGGGGGGTCTCTTTATTCACATCGGCCCTACTAACAACGTAGTCAGAGATATTTCCCAACATTACAGAAGTTAACATGCCTTTTTATACCAAAGATTGTGTGTGTGTGTGTGTTGGGTGGGCTCACATGCTCATGCATGTGAGCTGATTGGGTTTTGTCCTGTTTACCAGATATTACTAGAGTCCAATACCATTTGTAGTCTGATTGGTCAGCAGAATGCATGAGAAGGCGCGTTTACGGATGCCTAGTGGGTTTTATAGGAAGTCAGCCTTCATGTTTACGTGTGCTTGAGTGGTCACCTGGAATAAAGCATACATTGAGAATACGCCGTCGTCCTGCACTGTTTGTACATAGTGTACAACACAAGACATACATGAAGACATTTTTTGTTTGCGATGTGTGAAAACATGTCAGTTTTCAGATTAAATGTGTGTAATTCCATCTTGTGTGTTTTCTTTATTTATTTTACATATTTATTAATTTAATTTATTTTAGTAAGAAAAACAACAGAGCAGTGAAACCATTTTCAGCTGAAATCAAAGAAACAGCTGTCAAAAATTAAGACTGCTTCACCGAAATCAACCTTAACCAGTTAACTTCAAGTATCTCTTCATCTAAACCGACAACCTGTGTTCATCCCAGCACAACAAGAAATTCTGCCCCCTATGTAACAATACTAGACATAAGTTTTATTATTATCTAGTTATGGCTCACTAATCTTTTGTAGTTGTAATCAAACCCTTCCTTAAGAAAAACAGTCTGGACCCAGAGGTTTTAAATAATTACAGACCAATATCTTACCTCTCCAGACCAATTGTTTATATAAGGACTTTCAGTCAGTGTTCATAGTTCATAATAGCACTGAGACAGATTTGGCAGAAGTTTCAATGAGCTGACATCCTCATTGCATCAGATAAAGGATGTACTGTATCTCTGTCCTGCTTCTGATAGATCTTATTCACAGCTACCAATATCACTGCTTTGCTCTGTGGGGTGGTGAGGCATTGGGAGATGAAGACACATTGACGTACAGTAGTTTGTGGTCCTTAACTGTATGCTGGGAGAGTTTTGCTCCAAGCCCATTGTCAGATGCATGAATTTTCACCAGAAACCAAACACCAGGGGCCTGTTCCAAAAAACAGGATTACCAAATAAGCCAGGCTTATTTTGTTAGTCTGTCTTATTTTCCAGTGGATCCGGTTCCATAAAGCATGCTCAGCATAGTTCAAACTCAGTTACCACAGCAACTTACGCTGGCAAACTAGCCTGGTCCGGACCAGGCCAAATGTCAGGCTTAGCCTGAGTCTCCGCTTAACAGTGACACTTATCTGAAAGAAAATATATGATTATATGATATGACTTCATTACTCAACTCAGCTCATTTTTATTTATACAGCACTTTAAAACAAAAGTACCAAAGTGCTAAACACAGTTAAAAACATAGATAAAACTAACAAATCGACAATACATAATAGTAAAAGTTACACAATAAAAGGTGCTTCTCACACGGGTTAAAAAGCCAAAGAAAAGAAGTGGGTTTTTAAGCGTTTTTTAAAAACAGGAAGATCACCATCAATAAAATATTAAATAAAATACATCATGAAACACTGTTTTAAAGACTATGTACATTTAAAATATTAAACATTACAATTACAATTACAATAATAACCCAATCCATGCCATTTATTTGGGAGCGCATCTTCCGAGACAGGGCTGATCTGGCTTTTCCAGACAATCATTTATATGAGAGATAGCGATTCTCTAGAGATCTGCCAGCTGATCGACCCTCACCTTGCGCACAGCACAAGGTGTAATCACGCACTAACAGTCCCACATGCTGAAAATATCCCCAAAGTAACAGTGTGCTGCACTGTGCACGTGGTCTACTTGGCTTTAAAAGGTTTTCCCAGTGTTTTTAGCTCTTGTACTGGGGGGCATTGTTTGTGAGGATGCCCCGTCTTAAATCCTCTCAATAACAATTGAATAAACGGTGCCCCGTTTATTCAATTGGAGTGCCAGCTCCTCCGCTGGCGTGAATTCAGCTGGTGGTGCCCCCCGTTATATCGTTGTTTTTTTCACTACTGTAAAAAAAACACCACTGGATTGGAATTAGTGCAGATGACATCCAAGTATATATATAGCGTGTGGACATACATACCACTCTGAACAATGTTTTTATATTTTATTTTAACTTGCTGCCACGTACACTTCCCCCCCACAGGTTGGCGCTGTTTAATAGTAAAAATGATGATGATGTTAATGATGTTAGGATTTACAGCCTGCAGGTTTTGTTATACATGATATGTATAAGATGTATATTATGTCCAAACTTTAACTGAGTAGTATTTATTTAATGGCAATTTAACTTGGGTTGTAGACTACTTACGCATTTAATCGATCGGCAATTTCCTGCCGGTCTTTCTCTCTGAGCTTATTTATCGCTGCCGTGTAGCCTCTTTTCGTTAGCTGGAATAGCGAAGCTGGAACAGCGAAGGCCCTATTGTTTCTGAAGGTGTTATTACTATTAGGGCCCAAGCTAGAACAACGAAGGCCCTATTGTTTCTGAAGGAGTTATTAGGGCCCGAGTTGGAACAGCGAAGGCCCTATTGTTTCTGAAGGAGTTATTATTATTATTATTATTATTGTTTACCAAACTTGCTCGAAAAGTCACAAAATTCACCAGGGACGTCAGGCGTGGCATGAAACAGTGCAACTGAGCCATGGTTTTCATTGGCGTCGCAAAATGCCTCTGTAGCGCCCCCTAGACATTGCAAAAAGGCCTCCACATTGGGGTTATTTTGGCTTAGCTCGACGAAATTCGCTACACGTCTTCGTCATACCCAGACGCACAAAAAAGCCTCCTGACACCATGGTGCCAGGTCCACAGGAAGTCGGCCATTTTAAGCGGAAGGTGCATTTTTCCTCCATTTCTGCCCATTTCCACACCGCGCATATGGTTTAACTCCTCCTACAGGTTTAATGCTAACGGCATGAAACTTGGCCAGGTTACTCTTCAGACAAGGCGGGATTAAAAGTTAGCAAAAGATTTTGCAACTTCTAACGGGGGTCTCAAAGTTGAGACGACTCGCCAGTGTTCGCCACAAAACACAAAGTCACTTATAACTTGTTCAAACGTTGTCTGATCCTGACCAAACGTCATAGAGTGGACTCTTGACCCAGCCTGAACACGTACATATGCTCACAGTGACACTCACCCATAGTGCCACCTGCTGGTGGTTGGTGTTTGTTTCCATGGCTCGCATATAATCAAACACTTCCTACACATTTAATGATAGTGGCCTCACTCTTGGCCAGGTTACTCTGCAGCCATGGGGGAATAAAAGTTGATGAAATCTTTTGACGGGTGTGGCCGTGGCGACACCTCAAACTTGGTGTTCGCCATTTAACACAAAACCACTTATAACTTGTGCAAACATTGTCCGATCCTGACCAAACGTCATAGGGTGGAGACTTGACCTGGCCTGGACACATACATATTGTCATAGTGACACCCACCCATAGCGCCACCTGCTGGTGGTTGGAAACGGCAGTTTGTTTCCACACCTCGCATATGATCAAACTCTTCCCACAAATTTAATGGTCACGGTCTCACTTTTGGCCAGTTTACTCTTCAGCTATGGGGGAATAAAAGTTGGTGAAATATTTTCCTACTTCTAATCGGTGTGGCAACCTGTCAAACTTCGAGGACTCTCTGTGATTTTAGCAATGACAAGTCTCCATATGTTTGGCTCTTTGTTTGTCTTTTTCTACGGGAAGGAAAGTTAATGGTGGTGGTTGGAAACGTCACTTTCAACATGTCAAGGTCAAGCGCATACCCCGACATGCGCACATGCTCGGGCCCGATCATCGCTGCTTACAGCTTTAATTATTATTATTATCATTGTTTACCAAACTTGCTCGAACAGTCACGAAATTCGGCAGAGACGTCAGGCATGGAATGAAACAGTGCAATTGGGCCATGGTTTTTATTTGCGACACAAAATGCCTCAGTAGCGCCCCCTAGACATTGCAAAAAGGCCTCCGCATTGGGTTTATTTTGGCTTAGCCTAATGAAATTCGCTACACGTCTTGGTCATGCCCAGACGCACTATAAAGCCTCTTGACGCCATGGTGTCAGGTCCACAGGAAGTCGGCCATTTTGAGTGGAAGATAAAAATTGGCGCCATTTCTGACCAGGTCCTCACCGCGCATATGATTTAACTCCTCCTACAGGTTTGATGCTAATGACATGAAACTTGGCCAGGTTACTCTTTAGACATGGGGGATTAAAAGTTGGTGAAAGGTTTTCCAACTTCTGAGGGGTGTGGCCGTGGCGCCGTTTCAAAGTTGAGCGACTCACCAGTGTTCACCACAAAACACAGTCACTTATAACTTGTGCAAACATCGTCCGATCCTGACCAAACGTCATAGGGTGGACGCTGGACCTGGCCTGAACACGTACATATGCTCATAGAGACACTCACTCATAGCGCCACCTGCTGGTGATTGGAAACGGCACTTTGTTTCCACACCTTACATATGATCAGGTTATTCTGCAGCCATTGGGGAATAAAAGTTTGCGAAATGTTTTCCAACTTCTGAAGGGTGTTGCCGTGGCAACGCCTCATAGTGACATTCCCCCATAGCGCCACCTGCTGGTGATTGGAAATAGTACTTTGTTTCCACACCTCCCATATGATGGAACTCCTCCTACACATTTAATGGTAACGGCATCAAACTTTGTCAACTTACTCTTCAACCATGGGGGAATAGAAGTTGATGAAATCTTTTAAACTTCTAAATGGTGTGGCGGTGGTGAGCCCTCAAATTTCAAGCACTCTCTGTGACTTTGGTAATGACAAATCTCCATAAGTTCGGCTGTGTGTTTGTCTTTTTCTACAGGAACGAATTTTAATGTTGGTGGTTGGAAACGTCACTTTTAACATGTCAAGGTCCAGCGCATACCCCGACATGCGCATGTGCTCTGGCCCGATCATCGTTGCTTGCAGCTTTAAATATATGTTTAAATTCCTCATAGGTCTCCATAATAAATGCCTGCTCTGAGGCAGTGAACATTGCCGCTCGCTCTGCCCTCGTGCATCTTGCCATTGTGAATCCGGTTGATTTGTGTTCGGCTGCTTAGGAATGACGTGCATATTGTGTTTGCAAGGACTCAATGATCACACCGTGTAGCTTCGTTTCATTACTTTATTGAACTGTCCCAAAACCCCAGAGTTTACGACACCTGCCGTACTTCAGTGCTGAAACACTTAAAGGCACAGTAACCTGCCATGAAACACAACATAACATCACCCTATGGTGTTTTCCAGACATAACATTTCCCCCCCCTTCCCAGAAAACAGAAACATAACATTCAGCCAGCATTCCTCAGTGACACTATCACTGTGTCACAAAGTCCCCATGCCAGGCGGGCGGCACCCTCACTCTCTGAGGGCGCACTGGCTGAGCAGCAACCACTGGTGGTGCTGGTGGGTGACCTCCCACCCCGGTTGCTCCTGGCCGGGGCTGCCAACCCAGAGCTGCTGCTGAGGACAGAGACGATGCAGGTGCTGTGGGAGCTGTGACTCTGTGCAGGCGGTTTGAATGCCACCGAGTCCCATTTTCCAACCTGTAGGTGGCCGGTCCCAGCCTCTTAGTCACCCGGAGAGGCTCTGACCAGTATGACTGCAGCTTATTCTGGCGGTGGAGGTGTTTGATCCTAACCCAGTCCCCTGCTGAAAGTGAGGGTGTCTGGACTCTGTGTGTGGCATCGAACCTCCCTTTCATCCGAGCCTGTGAATCTGCGACCTGTGCTTTGGCTTTCTGGAGCCCTGGGCTCTCGTGTACAGGGGCCGGCTCCGCTCTCAAGCAGTCCAGTGCTTGCTTTAGCTCACGTCCAATCATGAGCAGCGCAGGTGATACCCCAGTAGCAGAATGCTTGGATGCCCGGATGGTCAGGAGGGTTTGATTCAGTGCATCATTGGAGGTTTTCCCTTCCTCCAGACAGGCTCGGATTCCATTCTTGAGAGTTTTATTCAGTCTTTCCACCCCTCCATTACTCTCCGGGTGATACACTGCCGTCCTGATGTGCTTGATGGACCGCAATGTCAGAAACTCTGTGAACTCAGCCGATGTGAATTGGGCCCCATTATCTGTAGTAACAACACTGGGAAGCCCCCAGCGCCTAAACAGGTCATCCAAGCGGCTGATGACAGTGTGTGTGGTGATGGAGCTCAGTTGGAAGACCTCTGGCCATTTCGAATGTAGATCGTGTACGACCAGCAGGTAGCGTGCGTGAGTGGGGGCCCCATGGAGCTCCCCACAGAGGTCAATCTGGATATGTTCCCAAGGTGCAGACGGCCAAGGAGTTGGAGTGAGTGGTGTTGTGGCAGGCTGCCCCATTTTCCCACTCAGGAGGCAGCACGCACAGTTGCGTACCAGCTCCTCTACATCAGAGTCTATGTGGGGCCACCACACTGTATCCCTGCAGCGTTGCTGGCTCTTAGGGTCTCAGGAACAATAGCTCGATGGCCACGAGCGAGGCACACTGCCCCCCAGCAGGAGAGCTCGTCCCTGAAGCGGTAGTAGGGGAGCAGTTTGTCATCCACCTTGGCTGGCCAGCCATCCTTGATGTAGGTACGGAGAGTTGTGAGGGTGTCATCCTCAGCTGAGGCCTGCTGCAGCTCAGCCAGGGTGACTACAGTACTGAGGGGCCCGTGCAGGATGTGGACCCAGTCTTCGTCACTCTCTATATCCGACGTCGACCCACCTGTCTCCTTGGTCACCGAAACAGCTCTTGACAGGAGGTCGGCCACCGTATTTGCACGCCCAGGCATAAACTCCAGACTGAAGTTGTACTGATTCAGCAGTCCCACCTCAGCAGTCTCATGGGTCTGTGCCCCAAGCCTTGAGTCGCCAGCAGTGCTGTCAGCGCCTGGTGGTCTGTGCGGATGGTGAAGGCCCGCCCGTACAGGTAGACATGCCAGCGTTCACATGCCCACAGGCAGGCCAGGGCCTCCCTTTCCCCCACTGAGTACTTCTGCTCCGCTGGAGTAAGTGCCCTTGAGGCGAAAGCCACTGGGCGTTCCCCACCCTCATGAATCTGGGAGAGCACCGCACCAAGCGCCACCCCGGAGGCATCACAAGTGACCATGGTGGGCGCAGTCAAGCTGAAATGGGTCAGTGTGGGCGGGGACGTAAGCTGCTGTTTTATGATGCGCACAGCCTCGTGGCAGGCTGGTGTCCAGTCCCACGCCATGTCCTTCCTGAGCAGCCGGCGTAGGGGCGCCGTTGAGTCAGAGTAGTGCGGCATGAACCTGAGATAATAGGCAGCCATCCCCAGGAAGGAGGACAACTGGGATGGCATCTGTGGGTCCGGCAGGGACAGGATGGCCTCAGTGTGGGACATAATTCGGGCGATACCCTCCTTGGAGAGCCTGAATCCCAGAAATTCAACCTCCCCATCCCCAAACATGCACTTCTCTGCATTCAGTGTGACCCCATGCTGTTCAAAACGCTGAAAGACCTGCTCCAGGCGAGCGTCATGCAACGCAGGGGAAGGTGCATGCACCACCACGTCGTCCAGATAGATAGAGACGCCTTGGATACCCGCTAGTATCAGAGACATTGTCTTCTGAAAACAGCTTGGGGCCGATGAAAGTCCAAACGCCATACGTTTATATCTGAAAACACACACGTGCGTGACAAAAGCCGTGAGGTCCATGCTGGTGGGTGCTAAGGGAACCTGCAGGTAGCCATTTCGCAGGTCCATCTTACTGAAGACGGTTGAACCATGGAAATGGCTTGTGAGCCAAAGCATCCGCTAGTGTCATGGAGTCTGGCTCTAGCAACAGTCTCTCCCTCAGCTGGTTACAACACGTTTTCTCGATTAGCTGGTCAACTATAAGTCCGTCCTCTAGAGCCCCAAAATCACAGAGCTTGGCTAGCTCACGTAGTGCCGACACAAAATGAGCGACAGGCTCACCCGGCTTCTGGGTCCTCTGACGGAACTCAAAACGATGCATCCGCCGGCTCCTGCCAGAGCTGAAATGGGCTTTCAGGGCCGCCGTGGCTGTAGCATACTTTTCATCCGTCAGAGTGAGTGTGGCGAAGACTCGTTGTCCCTCCTGGCCGAGGCAATGGCGGAGAAGCGCGCACTTCCGCGGCTCCCCTAAGTCCGTGTCTCCCAATGCCAGCAAATAATCCTCAAACGACCTCAACCATCGGTCCCAAGGAACAGCTGGGTCACCGGGAACGGGCAAGAAAGGTGGCGGTGGTGGTAGGGCGGAAACAGACATCCTCGTTCGCCAAATATTGTGTTTGCAAGGACTCAATGATCACACCGTGTAGCTTCGTTTCATTACTTTATTGAACTGTCCCAAAACCCCAGAGTTTATGACACCTGCCGTACTTCAGTGCTGAAACACTTAAAGGCACAGTAACCTGCCATGAAACACAACATAACATCACCCTATGGTGTTTTCCAGACATAACAGTGCACATGCAATCAGTCTGACTAGTTGCACCTGGCTTAAATTCGTGTGACTGCGTAAACGTGGCTCAGCCTTTATGGAACCGAGTTAGCCTCAACTCATTTGTCAGGCTTGTTCTAGTCAGGTTTTTCACATGAAGCGCCACTTTTCTCCTCCTGCTTAACTGAACGGACCCCAGGTCTGAATGAGAGAGGACAGGTGCTGAGGCAACAGTTCCTAGAGTTGTTCAAAAGCGGCTTCAGTGGCACCACTTCAAGTAATGGGCTTTTTGATGGAGCTGAGCTGGATTAGAGAATCAGCTATTTCCATAGGTCCTGATGAATCACCTGAGTTGGCAAAACCTAAAAAATGATGTAATTGCTTGCATTATCCATAATAAACACTTGGAATGGACCAGAGTCTTTGTGGAATTTGCACGTTTAGGCTTTAATAAAAAGTTTGTTGCTGGGGAATTGAGAACACAGCCTCACACGGGGCACCAAAATGTTGAACAAAATTTATTTTATTCATCCCCATTGCTGAGAGTGAGGCAAACACAGCAGGCCACACACGGGGCACCAAAAACTTTGGGGTTGTATTAAACATAATCTCATATGGGTGCCAGCTACGTTGGGCCCAAGGAGGATCCAGTTGGTTATTCGCTAAATAATAATGATTATCATGGATAATCATCACTATTTAGAAATGTTTACTATAAATAGTAACCTCAGGGCACCACCCTGTCACCAGGGACTAAGAACCAATTTAAAATTAAAAGTATAGTCTCAACATTTGAATGGAATGTGTGAAGTCGAGCACTGACTGTGGTAATCCAGCAAGTATTCCAAGTAAACACACAATAATCACAAACAACGACAGAGTGAACTATACTAGAATTTAACACAGTAATAATTACTTTGAGGTAATAATACTCTATATTAAACAACCATTACAGTTCAAAACTATAACTAGACAAACATTAGTCCAAATTACTAATATTAATAGGTGGGCGAGAGAGAGATTTGAAGCCACATGTGTGAAGTCATTGAGAGCCAAGATGGTCGTGGAGTGACAATGTAACATCCTCGCCAAAGTTAAGAGACTGCAGCTGGCCGCAAGATGGCAGTGTTGTGAACAAGTTGAAGAACCTTAAGTGTCATGTATCATGGAGGGGTCCTCCCACCTTACAACATACAAGTCACTTCCTGTGTCAGCTCTGTTATCAGTGATTTGGGGTTGTAGATGAAGTGTGTGAGTGAGAGAAAGATAGAAAAGAATAAAGAAAGGAAGGAAGAAAGAGCCCACGAAGATCCACACTACAGTTAATAATCACAGGATCACCACACAGTAAGAGATAGCAAACTGGAGTCCATCTGATCTGCTATTGGTCCTTTAACTGGTCACCTGAACCGATCTACAACAATACTATACAACTATAAAATAGTGCAATTTGGAATATATGCAATGCAAAACTACAGTAATACATCACAAGTAAAAAATTACATGCAAAGCTATTCTAGTCTCTGCCGGGACATAAGCTCTCTTACTTCAGGTTGCTCCGCTCTGTCAGAGTTTGGAACGTGGCAGAGAAGATCCGCTCTGAATGTCCACACCGTCAGTGGCCAGAACGCTTGGTGTGGCTCCAACAATAATTCAGTATATGAATGTGTTTCTCTTTATTTCCAAAATAACTTCTCAATATTAATGTGTTGAAATCAATGACATTAAAATCTTGATAAAACACTAATTTTGCATTAACAATGGCACCAAACATTAAAGTAAATAAATAAAATAATAATAATAAAAAAAACTACCACAACCGTACCACCACAATTAATTAATAATAATAAAATGTTTCTTTCCCATGGATAATGCTCCCAGGAAAAGAGCGTCCTCTTCAATGTTCCCTCTAATTGTTCATGTGTCTGCGCAAACACACAAGCTGCCTGAGCACACCGAGGACCACTGTGAGCAACATCAGATACGCACGCTGTGGCCACACACCAGTATTACACCTGTTCAAAACCTTGGATCATAGCAAGTTACATGGCTTATTAAAAGAATCAAATTACAGCAGCAATTTTCATTAGTTTACTTTTACTATAAGTGATTTTGCCCACTTAAAATGAAAAAGACAACAATCGTGTTCATGAGATGTGTAGTATGTTATATGTGAGAAAAGAAAAGAGAAGAGAAAAAAATCGGACCCAGTTTCACCGCTTGTTGTTATTTGCACATTCTACGACAGCCATTCCATCTTAAAAGAACCGCATTTCTTTTTTACTTTAGCTTGGTGAGTGGATGTGTCGCTGCCCGTTCGTTTCGCCATAGTAAGGGTTGTTGTTAGCTAGCTAGCCTGCACGGCGCGTATGGGCAGGGCAGATAGACAAGCACTGTCAAGGCTGTGATTGGCTGCGTAGCGTAAGCGAACTGTATCATATCATTGGGTGGACACCTGTCACTCACTGAGTTACGTTGCAAAATGGTACAGAAAACAATATTATTATTATCTAATTAATTAGATTAGATTAGGTCTAATATTAGATATTAATTAATACGTTTATGTTGAATTGTATTTTATGCGCGGCATAGATTTTCTTGTGCGCTGAGAATGTGCAAGCAGTGCGCGATTGCGCAAGCGCGCAGCTTAGAGGGAACATTGGTCCTCTTAATCCTGGAGAACTGCACCTACTCTACCTGATTTACAAACAGCTGCAAAGCATCCTCTCTTCCGACATTTTCTGAATTCTGCGGCCCGTGCAGCACAGTTATTCAGGGAGTGTACTAGTCCTTTTCCACATTGTCCACTGTTCTTCTGTCCCTTTTGGAAACCCTTTTGTTCCTTTCCATAGGTTGTCTTTCCTGTCTGGTACTCTCTGTGTGACTTTTTGTTGAATTTCAGTAAGTCCACCCTCCCTTCTTTCTGTTGTGTAGTATTTGTCTCTCTCACTCCAGGTTGCTGTTGTAAAATTTCTTCGTGTTGTCTTATTGTGGTAACTGCTTTTTCCAGTATTAATTTACTGTCCATTTGTAATTGTTCAGACAGACTATGATGCCTTATCCCTACCACTAACCTGTCTCTGATCATCTCATCTTGCAGAGGGCCATATTGACAGTGCACTGCTAGTTTATAAACTGCAGAGATGAAGGTTTCAGCTGATTCACCTGGCTCTTGGCTTCTCATTGAAACGAGCCCTTTCATAGATTACATTATGTTTGCATATGAAGCATTTATCAAAGGCTTCCTCTACTGCCTTGAACTTCTTTTAGTCTGCAGCACTTAAACCTCTGCGACTGTAAGTAACGCCTTGAACCCTTGCCTCGTGCTCTGTGTTGACCACTCTCATTCCTCTCCTGAGCCAGCCTGCCTTTGCCACTGTGCTCCTGCCTACCTCAACCCTTTGTGCCTTCCTAGATATTAAAAGACTACTTACCATGACCACTGCGTTGTATTCTGCTTTGGGGTCCAACTTGAACTAAACATAACAGTACTTTGTGATGCCATTTGGGTTCAACCAACGCTACTGCAGTTTTCAGGCACTGATTATTGATGTCAATAGAGTTATGGAATTGCTTTGTCTTTATATATTTGGATTGTATTTATGCAAGAGATTACAAAGGCTAGAGTAATGGAAGAAAGACCAGTCCTTTGATGGAGAGGAAAATAAGGCAAGTGGATACAGGTGTGCCTCGTCAGCTGCTATTAGGAGGAGCCAGCCACACCCGTGACATTCAGTGCCCTGGGGAAAACAGAAAGGGGAGGGAAAAAGCAAAATTACACACAATTAAAACTACACAAAACACAAAAAACACAACACAAAAATCACAAACCTAACAAATACTTCTCCAATCATCTCCTTTACTATGGCAAGTGTCACGGCTGTGTCCTCCTGGTTCACCTCTGCCCTCAGTAGTTTTCCA
>JAFBJQ010006931.1:0-18833 GCA_016785345.1 Trinectes maculatus | reverse complement strand
TGCATAAGAACGTCCAACTCCACCCGGAAGAAGTAGGACGTGCAGGGTTTGTTTTCACGTGTTGTCATGGTGAATCACGTTATCTTTGTTCCATTCATGAGGGCTTTTCACCTCCGCGTGCGCGAGCTTAACTCAGAGTCAAAGCAACTCCGAGTTGATTGACCTAACTCTTATCACCTGTTCTGAAAGTTGGACAGCTCAGGGTTGGTCAACCCTGAGTCTAGATTTTATCTCAGAGTTTGTTAACCCTCCTTTCTGAAACAGGGCCCCGGTTAGATCGGAACATAAACAAACACTGTTCAACCTAGCATAGAAGATGGGTTGCATTCAAGGACCATAGTAAATTTAAACGTTACTTTTGTTTCAAAGCAAAACACATCTATTTCAGTGTCATATTGGATCCCATTAACTTTTGTACACATCAACCTTAAATATACATTAGCATGTTGGCTGATAATATAGTTTTAGGTGGCTGTTAATATAGTTTTAGGTGGCTGTTAGTAAAGTTTTAGGTTAAGCTTTCAGCCACTGGGCTACATAATGATGTTTCCTAGTGGCAACATGTATAACATAAATAACATTGGGCCAAGCACAGAGCCTTGAGGAACTCCATAGCTGACTTGTACGTATTGTGACAACTTATCATTAATTTGTACAAATTGATGTCTGTTCGATAAATAGGAGCTAAACCAATTTAGGGCAATTCCTGTTATGCCAATTAAGTGTTCGAGCCTATGAAGAAGGATGTGGTGGTCAACAGTATCAAAAGCTGCACTAAGATCTAAGAGAACCAGAACAGAGTAATAGTCTGAAAGTATGAAACATTGCAAGGCCACACTGTATTATTTATTTCTAAAAAATCTAGATATATGTAGAGGCAGGAATTGCAAAAAATATATATATAAATCACAAAGTCTTGAATTCTTTCACAGCGTGTCTGAAATTAACATTTTGCTGCTGCAGGGTATTTGTGCAATTAAAAAAAAACACGTAGAGACTGGGGCTGGAACAACGTGATGAGAACAACGCCACATGCAGGAAAGCCTAGCCGGAGATCCGCAGGAGGCAGCCTGGGTTTGGTTTCTGTTTTTCTGATTTGGTTACAAAACAGAATAATGCATACACACGCATTACGACAATTATGTAAAATTAAGTCATTTGATGTCACAAAGGGAGAGTTATGACATGCCCCCTACTGGATGAAAACGGACTCCAGCTGTACCTGAGTTAATTTTTGAGTTTCAGATTTTCAGACTGGCTATGTCTCTTATTTAGCCTTCATTCATTCAGGTGCGAGGTAATGCTTATTTATGAAATAATGACAAAACAAATCTCAAATACCCAAGAAAACTTTGAGTAGCAGATCCTGACAGAAGTGACTGTATGAAGAAGAAGAAGAAGAAGTGACTGCACTGTATGTCCAAACACTGTGTGACAAGCAAGCTCTGTCGACACTGTTGTGTAACGCTAATTGCAAATGTATGAAAATGTTAAATTGAACTACAGTCCACAGTTTATTACTAAAGTTATTGTTTTTCATTTGACAGATGCTTCTTTAAGATAAATCCAGACAAGGGATCAAAAGTGGAGCGGAACGCCACCAAAAAACAACTTGCAGTCATTTCAAAGGTTCTGACATTGATCACCAAAATCGCAGACTAGGAGTGGAGGGAATAAGAAGGTCTCTCTTCTCACGTTATGGATAGTTTGTCCAAGTTATAGATTGTTATGGATTAATTTCCAGTGAGGTTTAATGTAGGCATGCAATCAATGTTGTGGATGTATGGGTGCTTGACCAAGTTATGGATGCTTTGGATAGAGATGTTGAAATAAGTCAGTAGGTCGTCAGCTTTTTTTAAAAAAAACATTGCGGCTTTTTCATTTCCAATTCAGTTAAATTTTAATGGCCAGATTATTTTTTCAGAACCAGACAGTCATTTTAATTGAATAGATCTTTGCAGCAATAATAGTTACCCATTACAGTTAAATAAAAGTACTGAAAACAGGAAATAAGTATCTAGCTGTTCTTGTTCTTATTCTGTTGTTTATTTAAGTTGAAAGTCCATTAAATATTCAGGAAATAAATTTAAAATTATACATATAAACTACATTTACATTTGATATGATCTAAAATTAACAGTAAATTGTTGCAATTGTAAATCCAATACTGTACCTAGTTTTTCGTTTCAAGTTTTTTGACATGTTTTGAAAGGTGACTCAAATTATTTTGTGTTGTATACTGTTACAGTACATCAAATATAAATTAATATACAACATTTTTACCTAAAATAAAGTCATTAAAACCAACTAATTTCAGCACATTTCTGTACATTTAAGCATTATTATTCATATTTCAACATGTATTTACCATATTTATAGGTAATTCATTGTTTTAAAATGTTTCTAAAAAAGACAATCTTGTGAAAATTACAACTACAAAGCCCTATGAGGCAAAATGCAATTTATGAATATGGGCTATACAAATAAAATTTGATTGAGTGACTGATTGATTGAAACTGTAATTTTCTGTTATTTCATGGTATATTTTAGCATCCCAGCTGCTGGAAAATTACCGTGTTTTTTTTTTTTTTACAGCATACTGCTGGTAGGACCACTTGTGCTCTTGGTCAACAGTATATTTTTAAGTCTGTATGTACTATGTCAGTGTTGGTGAAATGAAACCTGGCACACTAGCCACAAGCCTCCTGCTTTTGAAAACCTAGCCGCTGTATGTCCATCCTAACACACTCAGGTGGTATGGATAATAATCAGAATGGCTGGAGAGTTAAATCAATACCACAGCTTTTACTTTCAGACCTTCAATATATATTTATTAGAAAAATACATTTTGAATAAATCCAATAAGAAATTGCAGATTAGTTGTCATTCAAAACCGTTTGTTTTTTCTGTTGTCTCCTACATAATACAACTTGCATTGTGAACATATGTTGAGGGAAATATATTTTGATCATTACACCTTTTTTGAGAATGTCCTGTAACAGTATTTGTGTGCTGTTTGTGTTCAGTTGTAGCAAGATGGTTTGGTCGGTTTGGACCTTATGTACCTTATATTTCACTTGCTTTGCTTTCAAAATGGTTTGTCTTTATTTTTGTACTTTTTGCTCCAAAATATGAAATCCCACATTTAATGCAGCAGTGTTTTCTTCTTTCATTCTCAAATAATAACACTTGTAAGGAAAGGTCCAAAAGTAAAACACAACTAAACAGCTGGCAGAAGTGAGCTCGTACAGCAAGGTAAACACCAGTTAAAAGAACTGCAAAGTAGAAGCAACTGCATTTTGAGCTTGGATATATGAGAAGACAAACTGGAGTCATTTGGGTGTAAATGTATATAAAAGGAATCAACTTTCTGAAAATGCTGTTTTAGACTACCCCAAGCCTAGTTTGTCCTGTACTATTATTGAATCCATATTGTAAATGTGGAATTACGACAAAAAGTATTATCCATTCACACAAACAGAACTTTATAGGAGACCATGTGGGAGTCACAGTAAGC
Organism: Trinectes maculatus; assembly: GCA_016785345.1. Classification (NCBI taxonomy): domain Eukaryota; kingdom Metazoa; phylum Chordata; class Actinopteri; order Pleuronectiformes; family Achiridae; genus Trinectes; species Trinectes maculatus. The sequence goes on along the minus strand of JAFBJQ010006931.1, from coordinate 15,316 downwards.
ATGTAGCATCTGGTCCATGGGGCTGTAGTTCAGGAAGTAAATGTTGGGAGACATCTTTTTGATGAATATTCCAATGTTGAACTTCTCCACTCCTGTTACGGTGTCAAATGAGTAGAAAATTTCTTCTAACTCTTTGTTGACATACCGTGTCGCGTAGAGCACACCACAGGCCACAAAGGTATTGGTCACTCCCAGCTTGTAGACTGAGGTACGCCAAGTTTGGCCAAGTGTCGGCTGTTCACCCTCCTCGACCTTTGACAGCACAAGGCTGCCAGAGTCTTGGATGGTGGTGTAGCTCACCCAGACCCCAGACTCATCTGTTGCCAGGTCCAGGTCAGTGTACAGGTAGCACTCATCAGGGTGGCAGAAGTTACCCTTTGAGTTAAACCTGACAATCAACAAAACGGAGGTAAAGATAACTTCATATACACACACACACGCACACACACTCACACACACACACACACACACACACACGAGTCATGAGACATTGAGTCAGTGCATTGTAAATAAATTTGAGCTGCAAACCTGGTGCCTTTGGGTAGTTGTGAGGTGGTGACAGTTTTAGATGTGAGGTTAAATCGACAAATAGCATCTTCGTTATAACAGTTGTAGTACAAGGCTCCTCTGTACAAAACAGTGTTTGGACCCTGAATGGTGTTGGTGGTTGGATTTGAGGCATGGATTTGGACATTGCCTAAAGGAAAGTATAGAATCAATCAATAAGTGTAAGTAATCATACTTACATTTTTGAGTGCACAGTTTTTAAACTCACATATCACAAGCATACCAAAATCAGCAATGGCATTATCCTCCTAACAAACATTCTATGAATTCAAAGACTGATTAGTTAAATTCCTGTGTGACATACAGCTCAATTGTTGGACAAATTCTAATTACAACACATCAGTGAGCCACTCTGTAACACTGGCTGATATGTACCTCAATTATCCTGAACACATACTGAACACACTGCACTGCTGCCAACAATATTCACTGAAGTCCAAAATGTGTATCAACTTTCAAGTCACATGCTCCAAAAATACATTATTTCTGTCTTAATGTGCAGTCACCAAGCAACATTTTAATTTCTGTGGCTGTTGGAAACTAGAAGGATGAATCAGTAGAAAGACACTTTATTAACTTTTATTTTCAGCAGCATCTGTGCTCTAAGCTTTTGCTTTGTGTTAAGCACGGTTCTTTACCTGGGACACTCACTCCAACAATGATAGAGCTAAGGCTGGAATAGAGACGGATGAAGTTAGAGTACTTGTTGCCGGAGGTCAACATAACGAGCCAGTACCAGTTCTCCTTTCCCTCCTCTGGACGAGGATCTCGACCCCACGCTCCATATTTGTAGGAGCCTGGATACTCTCCTGCAGTGTACACCCTGGGTCCAGTGATGTTCACAAACTCACCATGTGGACAGTAACCTGGGTGGTGGAGAGGTAAAGTAAGTACAGTGCTGCTATAGTTTGTGTGTACAGGGATCCTCGTGTTACGACGGTCTCGAGATACGACGTTTTCGTGGTTACGACACATCTCCCATGAACTTCCTTGTTTCGGCTTAAGCGGTTTGCCCCGTAAATACGTACAGACTTCGCATGGGAACTAGTTGGTGCCAGCTCTCCAACACCTCCACAGCTAGGTTACTCTGCGTTGTGTTTACTTATGTGAAATGGACGGCTGGCGGGGGGTGCAGTGGCAGCCAGTAAGGAGATTCACATGGACATAGATGGGTTCGGGATCGTGGCAATACCGTAGGTTTATTCACAACACAGGGTCTACAAGGTTGATATCAGAAATCTAAAGGAAATGCTCATTACACTCGCGATGTCAACCCCTAGGGTGTGTCAAGAGGGACAAAAAGGCAATTCACCATAGTAAACTCTTATTTTAGCGTGGTGTTATAGCGACATCTAGTGGCACAACTTAGTATCTACCTTATATATGAATGTATGTTCCGACTTACGTCGAAATTCGGTTACGACACATTCTCAGGAACGGATCTCCGTCGTAACTCGAGGACCCCCAGTATACCTTTAGTATTGTTTTGAAACATACCACGCTGTGGCTGAGTGGGTTGGATGACAGTGTGAATTCCATCCCTGCACTGGTCCAGATCTCTCTTCAGACGTCGGTTGTTCTGTTGTTGCGCCACTACCTTCAAAGTGTCGTATTCTTCCATTTCCTTCATCTCTGCCTTTAGGTCCTTTAGGTCCGTGAGACAGCAGTGAAGCTCAAAACATTTTTAGTCTGCAAAAATATATTTGAATGCAACACTGTCTGTCATCATAGAAAGTGGAGCTTTTATTTATCATGATAACGCAGTGATAATAATGACTCGTTTGTCATGCGAGCTGATGGGCAGGTGAGGATGATAGCAGCCATGTAGAAACATATAAGTCATGACTATAACGGTCAAATGAACTCTGAGTGAAGCATTTAAAGCGAACGGGGGAATCTGGATCAACACATTTCCATTAACTAATGGATGAGGGTCAGTGGCAGCAGGCAAGTGGCTTGTGTGTGCGTGTGTGTGTGTGAGCTAGACAGTGGTGAAGAAGCTAGAAGACGCAACCAATAACACAAGGACCTGGAAGCACAAGGTGGCAGAGCATGAGGGCATGTTACGGCTCATTCAGCCAGGTAACAGCACTAACACTAACCACTTTCTGCTTGTACTAGTATATTTGCAAGGACAATTATCAACTCAACTCAGCTGCAGCCGGTAAGGAGATGCACACGGACACAGATGGGTTCGGGATCGTGGCAATACCGTAGGTTTATTCACAACACAGGGTCTACAAGGTTGATATCAGAAATCTAAAGGAAATGCTCATTACACTCGCGATGTCAACCCCTAGGGTGTGTCAAGAGGGACAAAAAGGCAATTCACCATAGTAAACTCTTATTTTAGCGTGGTGTTATAGCGACATCTAGTGGCACAACTTAGTATCTACCTTACATATGAATGTATGTTCCGACTTACGTCGAAATTCGGTTACGACACATTCTCAGGAACGGATCTCCGTTGTAACTCGAGGACCCCCAGTATACCTTTAGTATTGTTTTGAAACATACCACGCTGTGGCTGAGTGGGTTGGATGACAGTGTGAATTCCATCCCTGCACTGGTCCAGATCTCTCTTCAGACGTCGGTTGTTTTGTTGTTGCGCCACTACCTTCAAAGTGTCGTATTCTTCCATTTCCTTCATCTCTGCCTTTAGGTCCTTCAGCTGTGAGACAGCAGTGAAGCTCACATCAAAACATTTTTAGTCTGCAAAAATATATTTGAATGCAACACTGTCTGTCATCATAGAAAGTGGAGCTTTTATTTATCATGATAACGCAGTGATAATAATGACTCGTTTGTCATGCGAGCTGATGGGCAGGTGAGGATGATAGCAGCCATGTAGAAACATATAAGTCATGACTATAACGGTCAAATGAACTCTGAGTGAAGCATTTAAAGCGAACGGGGGAATCTGGATCAACACATTTCCATTAACTAATGGATGAGGGTCAGTGGCAGCAGGCAAGTGGCTTGCAGCAGCTGGGAGACAAACCACCCATCTGATTAGTGGTTGATTGACTTTACCTTCTGAGCAAAGTAAAGCACTGAGCAGTGAAACCAAAACTGCAGTTGTACATATAAAAATATTGATTGTACAGAGTGTAAAGAGACAAGGGAACCTCAGCACTTAAAGCAGAAAGTTTCTTATATTTATGCATTATTCGTATATACTGTATACATGTTGTAAATGTACATGTGTGAAAACAATCTCAGTGCAAAGCAGCATGTGTCAGTGGCTGTACCTGTTGAGTGGCAGCAGTAGTGAGGTACTCGTGTCCCAAAGTGGTGCTATTGAGCTTGTCAATAAGCCTTGCAATGTCCTTCATTTCATTTTCTATCACCTGCAGGCTGAGAGCTCCATAGAGCTGTCCATCATCCTCCTTCTCCAGCACTGACACATCCTCCTGCAACTGGGGCAGACGTCTGTCCAAACCCAGCAGCAAACTCTCCAGCTCCAGAGTCTGACAGGAAAGAGTGAGGCTTCGTTCACATCACAGCAGACAGAACAAGAGTCTAGTTCCACTCAGTTTACAAACTTCTGAGGGATCATTTCTTCTTTACAGTCAGTCAACTACAGTCAAGAAAATAACATGACTAGTTACCCTCCTGTGGGTTATATCACTGTTGCATTTTGCTGCATTTTCCCCCGCTGCATTGAGTTTGCCATGAGGGAATGCTGGCTCAGTATTCACCAACTCACATGAACATTTATCAGCTGAAGTAACCTAAAATCAAGAATATTACAAATGGCATGTAAAAAAGCAAAACCTACTACTACTGTATGTAAATATCTTAATTTGCAATGAGCTGTTTACCAAGATACTTTGCAATAGAATTTAAGGATAAAAATATTTATCGTTGTATATCTGATTTTTTCTTACCTGTTGGGTGTCAGTCAACAGACCACAAAGAATAGCCAACGCATACAGCACCATGGTGGAGCTGAATGAAACAACTGATTGTGCTCGAAATGCTGAAGCAGAAAAGAATGTGTTGTCACTTTTGTGTGAGTGTGATTTAACAAGAAGAGAAAAGGGAAGAAAAGGTTTTTGTAACTTCCTCCTTGTGGATGTGATTACAGAAACACAGAATTTTGTTCTCTGGTTACACAATACGCAATACACAATCATTCCCCAGGAGAAATGCCTCACTGGTATGTTTGGTTTCCAAACTGTATTTGGTGAGGAAAAGTGGGTCTGATCTGAGGCTTTTGTAATTAAGTTCTTACACTTTGTATGTTTAACAAATGATAAAAGGAATTTGTGACAAATGTAAACACTTGATTTGTAGCTTGGAGTCAATCACACGCAATATCTGTGAATTCAAGGGCAGAATGAGAACAATGTGTAATTTTGTGGTTTGTGTTATACGTACTTGCAATGGTGTGTTCTCGTAACCATAGCAATTACTGTGCATACTAAGTGCTTTTAATGGTAACAGTAAAAAAGAGGGAGGAAGGAAAAGGCTGTTCTATAGAGAGTGTGAAAGTCAAATCAAAAATAAATTTAGGGGTCCCCACAGTGGAACTTTTTTTTCACTGTGTTCAATGCAACAGATTCACATCAATCAACACAGTGAGGACATGCCTCTGTTTAAGTTTGTCTGTTTGAATAGCAGCCATACGAATGAGAAATAACACTCTGCATGAAATATCACTGCATTCCATGTACATGTAAATGTCTAAGATGAACCAATTATTTTCTCCAGGTCATTCTTGAAGATTTGTGTGGAATAATAGCAAACATTCACCTTTATTGTATCAGCTTCTCTTCCAGCTTATATTTAACCCAGGGGTCGGCAACCAGGGGCGGCTCCGGAGCCGCATGTGACTCTTTCACCCTTATACTGCGGCTCCGCGGTATAAGGGTATAAATATTTAAAATAAATTATAAATATTTAATTGAAGTGTATTTTATTTGTGTTAGAGTCCTGTCGATCTTCGGATCCACATATGTATGTGAGCAGCTATTCTCCACCATGAACTACATTGAAAACAAACACCGCTCACGCCTCACAGTCGGCAGCTTACAGTCCTGCGTAAAGGTGAAAGTGACTTCGTTCAGCCCTGATTTGCAGACGCTGTGCGCAGAGGTTCAGGAGCAGAAGTCCCATTAACCAGGTAAAATAAATATTTATGAGGATATTTTGCAAATATTTATTTTTGATTGTTTAGTGACACAGTGCTTTTTTTCCCCAGTTTATTTTTTTTAATTCAGGTCGAGGCGCCACTACACGCTCTGAAAGTCCAAAGGCGATATAAGGATGGCGGCTCATGGCATTTTTTTGCTTTTGTTTCCTACATGGATAATTTAAGTTTCACTTTTTAATTTTTTAAAGTTAAAACTCATGATCTAAGCATGTGAGCTAGAGAGGCCTTCTCAAAAGAGAGAACAATAGAGAAGCCTGCAGTTTCTCTCAAAGCCAGACTTAGAGGAGCCTAAAGGGAAATAAAACTGAACCAGAGCTCTGAGTTTGAATGAAAACCCTGCATGATCATTGGTCGAGCCTCTGGAGCTTCACTGGGGTTCCTGCCCACGTCACTCAGGTGATAAAAACGCCCTGCACCTGACATTCCCTGCTTATTCCTCGGGACCAGTTGCAGCAGAGAGCCACACAAGGCTTTCTCCAGACTTGGCCGCCAAAAGGGAGCAAACTGCAGAACTCCGGATTCCTTCATCCTCTCCCTAAGCCCAGGCCACAGTCTGCAATTTGCTGGAGGAGAATACAGATTGTTGTTTTTGTTTCGTTTTGGAGCCGACGCCGATCCCTGATCGGAGACACCATGAGGACGAGCTGTGATCGTTAACGCTGCCCCGAGGAAACCATCACACTGCTGCCGCCAGGAGAAGTGCGAGATAAACGACCGCCACACACCCAGCCACGGACGCTGTGGACACTCAGAGCGGATCGTCTATGCCACGTTCCAAACTCCGACAGAGGAGCAACGTGAAGTAAGAGGCTTATGTCTGGGCAGAGACTAGAATAGTGTTGCGTATGACTCTTTTACCTGTGATGTATTACTGTCATTTTACATTGTGTGTATTTTGACTTACACTGTGTTACATTCGTACTGTCTTCTTCCTTTTCTTTCCTATCTCTCATCTCTCTCTGACTCACACACCACATCTGCACCCCCACATCACTGATAACAGAGCTGACACAGGAAGTGACCTGTATGTTGTAAAGAGGGGAGGGGGGGGGGGGCTCCATGATACAGGACACTCAGAGGGTTCGGACCCTTTGTTCATGACACTGCCATCTTGAGGCCAGCCGCAGTCTTAACTCTGGCGACGACGTCACCACGTCACTCCGCCTCCATTTTAGCTCTCAGTGACCTCACACACGTGGCTTCGACGCCATCTTGATCTCTCTCCCACACACACACGCACACACGCACACACGCACACACACACACACACACACACACACACACACATGTATATAGCCACTGTTATTACCTATGTGTTTGCCTATTAGTAGTTAGTTAATGTTTGTCTAGTTATAGTTTTGAGTATTACCTCAAGTAATTATCACTATGTGTTAATAAATTCTATTATAGTTCACTCTGTCGCTGTTTGTGATTATTGTGTGTTTTTACTTGGAATACCTGCTGGATTACCATAGTCAGTGCTCGATTTCACACCTTCCATTTTAAATTTTGAGACCGTAAAATTAATTTCAATTTGGTTATTGGTCCCTGGTGACAGGGTGGTGCCCCGAGGTTGCTATTTATAGCAAACATTTCTAAATTTTAATGATTGTCTCTGATAATTATTAATACGATTAGCTGATAACCAAATTGACCCTCCTTGGTCCAACATAGTTGGTATCCACGTGAGGTTACGTTTAATACATGTTGTGGCCTTCCCCAACAATTACATAAATAAAATGAAATTTTCTCTGTAGCACTTCATGGATTTCATAAGCAACACACTATGGTTGTTTATACAAAGTGTAAAGGTAAGAAAAAGCAATATATAAAGTGTTATCTTCATTTTAGATGTCAAAAAGTATTTGCGGCTCCCAGTGTTTTCTTTTCCGTGGAAACCGGGTTCAAATGGCTCTTTGGGTGCTAAAGGTTGCCGACCCCTGATTTAACCAAACACTTCTCAGGGAGTATGAAGCTTCATCCTTTTACGGCACATAAATTATTTATTTAATTGTATTTGTTTTCAAGGCTGAAAACAAACTGAGGGCCATAATTTACACTTATGGCCAGCTTTGAAATGTCTGACACGCTGAAGCAAACTGTGTTCGATCTTCACTTTCTAAAGAGAAAGGAAAAGCCTCTTTGGACCAATCAAAAAGTCTGAAGAAGACAAAGAAGGTATATGAGAAGATCTATGTGATGCTGATGCTGAGTCTAATGACACTGGTCAAATGTAAAGGCCGAATATTTTGAAAGATGTTGAGAGATGTTCAATTAAAAAAAAGGAATATCTCAAACTTTCAAAATGATTTGTTCAGCAAATAAAACTGCCATCTAATTTGTATTCATGTATACATCACACACTGTGAAGTAAAGAGGAAACAACACGAGGAGGATATTGCAAAGGAGGAATAGAAAGTATTGCATAAAAAGGTGGGGTGGGGAGGTGAAATTCCATGGTTCCATATTTACAGAATTTTGCAACCCCAAGGGCTTTTTAAAGGCGGTGTCAGCAAAATGTGTGGTGTTGTGACTGAGTATATGAGAAAAGAGGAGGTATAGTCCTTTCACTAGTTACCGCTGTTGTCATTGTCCATTGGCACTTCAGTTCTCCATCTTGAAACATGCTGCTGCTTCTGCTGTTGCTGTCACTGAGCGTAAGTTATACTCCACATCATACCTCATCTACAAGGATAAACGTGAACTCACAACTAACAATATGACTGACTTTTTTTGTCTCACGTATGACACATTTATTTTCAAATGTTTTATTTATTGTAATTACTTATTTATTTCATGTTCGTATGTAGGTGCAGCATGAGAGCCATGCTCAGACTGTACAGGGCCGGAAGGACAATGGTTCGTGCGTGTGCAAGGTAAACCCCAAAATCTGGTCGTTCCCTGCTGAGAAGTACGATGGCGTGCTGCAGCAGGTTCTGTCCTGCGAAGCATCTTTGATCAAGCTGCAGGCACAGGTAGGAAGTAAAGTCAAGCAGCACCATTGCAGGGCTGGATAGCATTTTTACAGTGGAATAACTAGTCTTTAAAAGTTAATTTCTCTCTCTCCAAATTTTAGATGCTTCACTTGCATGTCTTGTGAATGTGGTTAGGTCTGAAAGGAGTAAAGTGTCTGTTTCTATCTTATGTTCCTGCAGGTGAAATTGTCCCATCAGCGTCTCCCTCAGATCCAGGCTGTGCTTAATAACGTGACAGCTCGGCTGCAGCCTTACCAGTATCTGCACTACCAAGGCCTGTACACAGACCTGTCTCTGCGCCAGCTCACACAGGAGCTCACCCAGCTGGAGACAGATGTCAGTGTCATCCACAGCCAGTTAAACAGCACCCAAACGCAGAAGCTCTCCAAAGAGGTACTGTAGAAAGTAATACAGAATACAGGGGGTCGAGTTACGACGGAGATCCGTTCCTGGGAATGGGTCGTAACCGAATTTCGACGTAAATTGGAACATACATTCATTGTGCCATTGTGCATACATTGAGCCACCAGATGTCGCTATAACACCACGCTAACATAAGAGTTTATTATGGTGAATTGCCTTTTGTCCCTCTTGTCCCTCTTGACACACCGTAGGGGTTGATATCGCGAGTGTAATGAGCATTTCCTTTAGATTTCTGATATCAACCGTGTAGACCCTGTGTTGTGAATAAACCTACGGTATCGCCACGATCCCGAACGCATCTGTGTCCGTGTGCATCTCCTTACCGGCTGCCGCTGCCGCCCCCCCTCCCCCGCTGGCCATTTTACATAAGTAAACACAGCTGTGGAGGTGCCAGCAGGCTCTGCAGCACGTCTCTCTGTCTCTCTGCAGCGCTGAGAGACAGAGCGAGCGCTCAGCAACTCGTTCCCGTTTGAAGTCTGTTACGTATTTACGGGGCAAACCGCTTAATCCGAAACAAGGAAGTTCACGGGAGATGTGTCGTAACTACGAAAACGACGTAATTCGCGACCGACGTAACTCGAGGACCCCCTGTATATGTATGTTTTTGTATGTACCTGTGAGTACATATATTATAAATATAATAAACATTAGCTGACTGTATACCTGGTGTGTGCGTGTGTGTGTGTGTGTGTGTGTGTGTGTGTGTGTGTGTGTGTTAGTTGGGTAAACTGCGTCGGGATATAGACAGGATATCAACATCAGACACAATAAACATGAAGACTGTCAAAGAGAAACTGCGCTTCCTCAAGAACAATGCTGAATCCTGCAAGTCTATCCCACAAAACTTCAGAGGTGAGTGTGTGTGTTTGTGTGTGTGTAAGGTGAGTAAAGTGGGTTTGTTAAGAAATCTTGATTATTATCTTATCTATATCTATCTTATCTTATTTGCTTATCTAAAACTTAACAATAAGTTTAATAAACAGGAGCAAGTGGTGCAGCCACTGCTCTGAACATCTTTTATCCCCTTTATGACAAAAGAACTTCTACCTTCTCTGTAGGATTCCAGTTACGAGAAGAATTCAGTCTTCATTTTCAAATAATATAAAGCCGAAGCTTTACCACCTTGATGCCAGAATTTATTTACAGTTATATATAAAAAATAATTATTTGTGTTTTTGCTTTATTAAGTGGAGATTGTTCATTTGTCTATAGCACACACACACACACACACACACACACGCACACACTCTCATCACTTTGGCCTAGTGGCTTGCTTTTTAAAGTGCTTTATAAATAAAGTTGGATTGGATAAATGGTAAACAAATGTTGAAAAAAAAGTTCTTAGGCATGTATTGAATATGCACAGACCGGCATTGGGGGAATACCGTATTTTCTGGATTATAAGTCGCTCCGGAGTACAAGTCGCACCAGCCATAAAATGCATAATAAAGAAGGAAAAGATATGTATAAGTCGCACTGGAGTATAAGTCGCATTTTTGGGGGAAATTTATTTGATAAAATCCAACACCAAGAACAGACATGTCATCTTGAGAGCAATGTTCCCTCTAATTTTTCATGTGTCTGCGCAAACACACAAGCTCCCTGAGCACACCGAGGACCACTGTGAGCAACATCAGATGCGCACGTTGTGGCCACACACCAGTATTACACCTGTTCAAAACTTTGGATCATGGCAAGTTACATGGCTTATTAAAAGAATCAAATTACAGCAGCAATTTTCATTAGTTTACTTTACTATAAGTGATTTTGCCCACTTAAAATGAAAAAGACAACAATCTTGTTCATGAGATGTGTAGTATGTTATATGTGAGAAAAGAAAAGAAAAGAAAAGAAAAAATCGGACCCAGTTTCACCCCTTGTTGTTATTTGCACATTCTCCGACAGCCATTCCACCTTAAAAGAACCGCATTTCTTTTTTACTTTAGCTTGGTGAGTGGATGTGTCGCTGCCCGTTCGTTTCGCCATGGTAAGGGTTGTTGTTAGCTAGCTAGCCTGCACGGTGCATATGTGCAGGGCAGATAGACAAGCACTGTCAAGGCTGTGATTGGCTGCGTAGCGTAAGCCAACTGTATCGTATCATTGGGTGGACACCTGTCACTCACTGAGTTACGTTGCAAAATAGTGCAGAAAACAATATTATTGGTCTAATTAATTAAATTAGATTAGGTCTAATATTAGATAGGTCTAATATTAGATATTAATTAATACGTTTATGTTGAATTTTATTTTAAGCGCGGCATAGATTTTCTTGTGCGCTGAGAATGTGCAAGCAGTGCGCGATTGCACAGGCGCGCAGCTTAGAGGGAACATTCGTTGAGAGGCAATTTAAAATAAAAATAGAATAGAGGCAACAACAGGCTGAACAATTGTACGGTATGCTAACATTACATGACACATAAACAACGAACTGAGAACGTGCCTGGTATGTTAACATAACATATTAAGTGTTATTCAGATAACTATAGCATAAATAACATGCTAACAAGTTTACCAAACCATCCGTGTCACTCCAATTCACTAAATCCAATGAAATCGTCATCCTCGGTGTCACTTTCAAACAACTCCGCTAACTCAGGAGGTAGAAGATGCGGCGCTTCCTCTTCTACGTCGCCAATGTTTTTATTAATTCAATTATCAACAAAGGCCTAGAGCGCCCTCTTGCGGTTTAGTGTGAAAATAACATGTGAAATGATATAATAATGTGTTAATAATTTCACACATAAGTCGCTCCAGAGTATAAGTCGCACCCCCGGCGAAACTATGAAAAAAACTGCGACTTATAGTCTGGAAAATACGGTACATACTGAATGCTATCTGTGCTGCAGTCTGACAGGAAGCGATGTGTCAAGGGGTTAAAGCAAACTGCACAAACAGTTTAAGCTAGCTTGAGATTTTTATATAGTATTATTAAAAGAAATTAATAATTGATTTCAAATTTAAACCAGTTGTCTTGACCGAATGAATTAAACCCATTTGGCATCACTCTCTGTTTCCAGGCCAGAGCAGGTACTGCCTCAAAGGTCTCATCGTCAATGTCAGCGATCCTGTTGTGAGCAAAATCAGTCCTTTTGGAAAATCCTACATCGCTGGTTCATGGGGCAAACAGGCCAATATGGAGAGTGAGGGCCAGAAGACTAGCTATTGGGTTCAGCCTCTGGTCAACAGCCACATCTGGGGAAACATACTACGAGTATACCAAAGCTATGATGACTTCATGGTCTCTGCCAATCACAAAGATTTTACCTTTGCTCCGTCAAATACACATGCCAATGCTATTGAGGGCCCCAGTGCTGTACTGTATGGTGAAGCACTATACTATCACTGTTACCGCTCTGCAGATGTTTGCCGCTATGACCTCAAAACTAATGTTGTCAAGCGGGTAACACTTCCAGGCACTGAGGTCGGATTTAACAACAAGTTCCCATATTGTTACTATGAGTGCCGTGCCAATAGTGATATAGATGTGGAAGCAGATGAGACAGGACTATGGGCCATTTATGCCACCGTTGGTAACCATGGTAATACAGTGGTAAGTCGGCTGGATTGGGATAGTGACGGTGAGACACTGAATGTCACCCAGACATGGGAGACAAGATTATTCAAGAAGGCAGTGAGCAATGCGTTTATGGTGTGTGGCGTGTTGTATGCGACTCGTTATGTGGATGTATATCGTGAGGAGATTTTCTATGCCTTTGACACAGCAACAGGCAGAGAGGACAACTCACTCTCACTGCCACTGGAGAAGGTAATTAAAGGAGTGGCTAGTCTGAGCTACAACCCCACCGACAAGCAGATCTACATGTACAACGATGGTTATCTAATGGCCTATCAGGCCCAATTCTGATCTGAGGCTATTGTGGCACAAGAAAAGAGCAAAGCTGGAAACAATGCATTCAGAGACTGTTCTGATATCATAATCAATATTAGCAACTGTCTCATTCACATGCTAAAAATAAATCAAATACAGGATGTAACAGATGTCTCATATACATTGACAAATAGATGAAAATGTGAAACAACTGGTATAATAAAGGCAGTGGTCATTTCCTTCAACAGCCTGTTTATTCTTTTCATACATTCAAGGAATATAAGGGTGGGTAGGAAGTAGGGGTGGGCGATATTCACCGTTTATGTTAATATTGGCAATGCTGTTTTGACATTGGGTTTTATTGCTGTTTTGACATTTTACATTATCGAGTATTTATACTATCTGGAAAAGAAGAGGAAACATGCAGGAATCTCCACTCTCAGTAACCAGCCCAGTGGATCATTTTGTGGTGAGACAGGGGTCTACCTCACTCACCTGGAAATGGTTTGGTCGGTTCGTTGGTCAAAATAAGGTCACAGTGTTTCTCCTACATGCATTCCACTTTTTTTGTTTTTCATTTTCAAGTTGTTAAACTGTGGCTAAATTGTGTACTGCTCTGTTGGACAGTCAGTCACTGTTGTCGGTGGGATGTGAAATGCCCTTTGAATGCACTCTGTTATGACTTATATTACTTTAGTGCTGTTTCATGATATAATAATTACTAGGTCCAACAACAAGATGCAACAGTTCTGCCCTTATAATAAATAAGGATCTCGATTAGCAGCTAACTATCATTATAGATACTGTACGTGAAAAAGGTAGATTGAACACGTTGTACTACATTAACTGGTACAGAGACCTTTGCAGCAGTACTTGCAGCACACAGCAGGGAGCAGTTTAGTCCCACGCTGAAGTCAGGGGGACAGAACAGGAGGACACTGCTGTGGCCTGGTTTCCACTTTCTGGCTGGTTGTCTCTCAGACACACCCAAAGCCCTGGTAACATAATGACAGAGCCGCTGCCCTGCAGATTTATAGCAGCCACACAGCAGCCATCTGGATCAGGACCAAACCTAATAGCCTACTCTTTACCGTACGTGGTTAGGTTGATTGCATGTTTTTGAACAGGGAAAATAGACTGGGGTGGATCTGCATGTTCTGTAATGATATACTGGGATAGTTTACATTTTCATAACCTTCAGATCTATTTTTAGCTTAAAATTCTCTCTTTGATCATTTCCATTTTCTTCTCTTCTAAAGAAGCAGAGCACTTGTACCAGAGCACACCACTTTAAAACTGCTGCACAGAAACAAGGCAGAATTGATTAGGAAGTAGTTACAGTAGATCTGCAAATAGTCCACAGTGTATACTGTATATGTATGAAATGATATGTGGATTATTAAGAGCTGATGTGTCCTAAATTTAATCGGCTCAAGCTATTAATCATAATCTATTAATCTGTGATTTTTGCAGGGTCTATAGGTCGTTTTCCCTCACTTTCATCATGATTGAATCTCTGTAGCATCACAGCAGTACATTTCTCAATAAAGAGTCAACTTCTGGTTACATCATTTCTGGCCTGAGCAACAATGATGTAACCAGAGGAACATAGTAATCAGACATCTTGCATTAGGTGCAACTCTCACCTAGACAGATGCCTCACTGCTGCAGGATACAGGCATGCATGGTTCCACTCTGCATCTCGCACCTATATTTCTTTCTTTCAAGGCAACGTTGTTGCTGTATGCACTGATAAAATTCGAAATTAATGTTTTGAACGCTGGTGTCTTATCTCTTCATACTCTGTTTAATGTATACATTTCAGTTCTGTTCCTGTTTTTTTTAAATACTGAACAACTATCTCTCCCTGTCACTCTGACCATTAAGGCAATATGATAAATGGGTGCTTGAGATGTAAGGTATCAGTTCCTGAGAGTCAAGAAAAAACAAATCTTTCACAAGTCATGAGAAGTCAACGTTTTGCATTCTTTCTCTAGTGTTGTCCATTTGCACATAATGTGCAAAGCATTGTGAAATATTTTTATGATGTTTTTAAAATGTTGCAAAGCTCACTGCTTTTCCACAGCAGCTTATCAAGCTGTTGCTGTTCTGTTCCTTCTTTGTCATAACAGTGTATTAACTATAGACTGATGAGGTGACAAAATAATTTCGTAATTTAAAAACAGCGAGTCCTGATCCTTTCCGGTGAGTCCGCAGTCCACTGACACGATTCAGTGAACGATTCCACAGTGTTTCCGGTGAGTCCGCTAACTTAACAGCGTACTTGGCGTGTATTTAGCAACAGTGTACTTAGCAGCATCCAGTTGAAGGACTGATGCACCATCACCGAGGCTGTGTCCGAAA
>JAFBJQ010006930.1:0-16868 GCA_016785345.1 Trinectes maculatus | reverse complement strand
GGGTCCGCGGCCTGGTGGGGGCTTTCAATCAGTCTTTTAATGCGCGTCTTCCATGTGATGATACGGTCCTGGTAGTCCTGTGCGCTATCAATCTCTGCTTCAAGTTCCTCTGTCGGCGTTTCATTCTCAATGCCTCTGTCCAGGTCAACAAGTTGCTCTTCCTTTGTTGACAACAATGAAAGCATTTCACGGAGTTTTTCACAATCAGGCCGTATTTCGTTTACCTCTTCTTCCATTCGAGTAAGCAGCTTCGTTGTCGAAGAGCGGATTGTCCGCCGCTTCCTTTTCATCCGCTCCACCGCCTCCCCCATCTCCGTTGTTAGCGTTAGCTATCTTCGTTAGCTTCCAACTTCGACGCTCAACAGTCCAAGTTCCCGGGTTTCGGCACCATAATGTTGTCAAATTGGAGCTTCTCAATGATAGAGGAGGGCGTGTAACTTTCAAACTCTTCGTTTATTGAAGATTAGCTGCTTCTAACATAGAGGTAATAAACAATAGGCCTGTGAACTCATTCATTGAGCGAGGTAAACAAACTGTTACATACTGTCTGTCCTAACAAAATAAAAGCATTGCAGGAAGTCAAGTCCACCTTTCAAATAAATGAAATCTGAATAAACATTAATAATCATTTCCTGTGTCATATCTTGTAAATAGCCCTTTTAACCAATTATTTGCCTCTTTTATGACTATGAATTTAACTTATATATTTATCTAACTTAACAATTCTTAACACCTTAAGAAGATAACAAAACATATAACATGCTGAAAACTGCAGATACAGGATTCAGGAGTCATACGGTATATTAGTGTTTCAGTGATTCCATGCGACTGCTGTGAGCAGAAAATAAAATGTAACCTGTTAAAAACAACATGGAGGAGATGTAGCGCATGTTTTGTGCTGAATAAAGTTTCCTTGCAGGCAAATTCGACTATTTTATTTTATTTGACAGTACAGGGCAACAATAACGACTGGCACAAGACCAAAGTTCAGCATAAAAAAAAAAGACTCTCCTGGTCTCAACACATAGTGTTATCGCTTTCAGCTGCAGTTAATTAAACATCGTTAGAACAATGTGTAACTGTGTGCTGTGCTGGAGACATGTAGTTCACAGAGCGCCTAACACTCAGGCACAGACTTTGCATTAGAAGCTGATACTGAAATTACTAGTGATCACAGAAAGGGCATATATGGGTCAACTTTAATGGTTTATCACGAACAGCAAGGCAACTTGGATTATTACACTGCAAGGACAACAATAAGGCACCCAATATGACAGCTGATGAGAACATACAGTGAAGGTTTCCACACAGACATATGAGCAGCGTTAATACTTATCTTCCATACATTGTACTTGTGTGCTTTTGAATGTGTGTAACACTGAGTGTAAGCAGTGGTTATGGCATATAAGTTCGTGACACAGTGCAAATGCATAATGAAAAATGACTGTGTATGTCTCAGGACATAATACAACACAGACACACACACACACATGTCTTCCTACAACAACGTGTGCATCTTCCAGTTAAAGAGCTTGTCCAGGTTTTATTGTTACATGACATTTTCACACTTTCACAGTAGCCAGACAGAAAAAACACTTCATTTAACACCACAGATCCAGATCCCGTTTTTTCAGTAGTAGCGGTTTATCGATGCAGACAGGGAAATGTCTGAAAGAAGCTGTATATTTCTGCCACCTAGTGGCTATATCAGAGACTTTTTCACACCTCCATAGGGTGTGTATGTGCCCTTTGTCTATATCTCAATGCCTCTGTGTTAGTAAATAAAATAGTAGTAATAAGCAACATAAAGTAGTATTATTGTGGGAGATGATGACAGATTTAGATCTTCTGATTTAAATCAAGGGACATGATCCTGTTCCCTGTCATGTTAGCAGAAGATAAAACGCCTCCCAGAACTGACTGTGTCTAGTACCACACTCCCTACAGCTTATGAGGATGCAATCATTCAGATATGTTCCACTCATCCATCCATGCACTTGGTCCTTTGAATAGCAATTATACAATTACAAAAATGTATTTCTTCAACGGTTCAACCTTGTTGGCTCGCTCAGCAAATATCTGCATCCTTACTCTTACTGCATTAATTGCTTGCTCAGCACATCAGCTACAATAGTCTGGCCAGTGATAATGGATTGAAGCAGACTACAGACACACTGGCTTGATGCATTTCCAGTGATGCTTCTGCATGTTTCAATTATTTATGCCTGATCACACCCGACAGATGCTGGTCAGAGCCCAACAAAGTGGATTCTCTGATCCAAAACAACAATCTAAAACAATCTGAGAGAAACTCACGATTCTGATACAATACCCAACATAAAACTCAACAAAAAGACTCAAGATAAAATCCCAGTTGGCTTGAAAGGTGGCTCTAAAATCTTGGTCCTTCCCGAACCACACATCTGTATGGACCATCACTTCAAAAACAGTGAGTGGACAGTAAAATAATGTCAATGTAAAATGGTGTCCAACTTGCTCCCTATAGTCGGGTTAAAGTTAAACCTGTTCAAATACAGATTTAAAGTCAGTGCATTCATTCTAAGGAGCAAAACTATGCGTTAGCGCTGCATAATGTGTTGATAATGAGGTAAGATAATAACATTATACACATTACATAATGAATCCCAGAGCAACTTTGGCAACAACAACAAAAACAGAAGTTAACAATTCCAGTCTTGCCATATTTTGATAGGAAACATTTCAAGTAAAAAGAATGAAGCCTGTGAATAAGGAAGCTTCTAATCAAGATAGATGAGAAACAGTTACACAGTACCACTTTCCAGCTGGTAGTTAGTATCTCATATGTAGTCAGGACATCTACAGACAACATGATACTCTGTGAAAAGGCATATGACAACACTGAGTTGTAAGTACAGCTCCCTTGGCTACATGTAAAACTACACATAAGCAATTGTTTTAGTTATACTAATTTCAGGAATCTATTTTAATATCTTTAGGCTTGGCTAATTCAAACATTCACAGAATCCAACGACAAACAAGCTAATGTGAATTCTCTTCCCAAACCCTAATCAAGCTAACAACCATAAACCCTTGCTACCACTGCAGTAGACGACACATCATGTTTGAATTGGAACTCGAGCAAATAAAATTACTACATTTTGCTAATGTTACAAAAAAAGATAATCTAACAAGTTATTATTGATGAAACAAAAATTCAATTACTTAAAACTGGAATCAGTGCTATCACGTTAATAAATCCCCACTGTGTAGCACCAAAGGCTCCCTGGGGTAGAGTCTTACGTTCCACCTGCCCCCTGCCTGTCAGCTGAGGTCCCAGCAGTGGGCAGTGGCAGGTCCCTCTTCCGATGGTGTGTGGATGTGGCAGTCACCATCAGCCCTTCATTCAGCTCGTCTTCTGTGATTCAATGTGCAATGTGGGCCAAATGCCACACACAAACTGAGCAATGTTAAGACAGGACAGGACAAATAAACAAATGAGGAGTGGTTAAATAAAGGTATACATAACAATGTAAAAAAGGCAAAATATGTGTCAAGGCTAAGGAGTAGACATACCTTTACTTTTGGCCTGTGTTTGAGGTAGGTTGACCTGATCTGCAGGCTAAAAGAAAATTACCATTTGACTAAAGTGTGCATTCACTTATCTCATCACAGCAACACTCCCAACAGCTGATACTGCCTGCTGCCAAAGCAGAAGCTTACCTGAGCAGTATGTGCAGATAAGAGCCCAGGCCTGTGAAGATATGCCACCAGGCATGGAATTGTGTTACTACTCCAACAACAGGGGGCAGTGTTTGTCTAGCGGCTCTGAAATACAAAAAAGTTAAAGTTAATGGTAAAATCCTGCGCTACCACGGTACATGAGTCTCCAGAGCAGGGTGCATCTTGTATCTTAGATAGAATAAGCTGTACACCACAAATTCTAACAAATCCTCACCTTAATGAGTCACAGAAGATATTGTCAATGTTCCACAGTAGGAATCCTAACAAGAAGATCCCCAAGGAGGTGTAAGCCAGCGGCTTGAGCCAGGGGTACACCCTACAATTTAAACAAAAGCAATAGCCCTCAGCATGTTATTGAATATCAATGAACTGTCCACTTGATATAGTAATTATAACAATCTTAATGGTCCTGTTGGAAAACTTACCATGTAATAATGAAGATGGACCGCACCACTAGGCAAGCTACCAGGGCACCATACATTACCTAAAACAAGGGCAGTTATTTGACTTTGAGCCACAGACACAGATTGCTGTGGAAAACAAGGCAGTTATATGCATACGAGGCAGTCATGTGCCTAAACTTTTATTATGCGACCATGATTTGTTTCATTTGGGAAATCCTACATTTTATACAATACACACATGCATACACAAATAACTTAAACTCCACACAAGGACATAACCTCATAACCTGCTCAGGCATAAAGTTGACATTTAAATCTACACCTGGTGGACTTACTGGATCGCTGTACTCCAACAGGAGCACTATCGGGTTTGTTGTGAACCACCACAGAGCACTATCACTAGTAAACAAGGTCAAATTCACAAAGCAGCTATTTGAAGCTCTAGGAAGGTGCAAATGCAGACTTAAACAGTGCACCAGAACAACAGGAAATATCCTTGTCAATTAATACAGAAACACTGTAAAAACACTGTGTGCAAACTGTCTCACATTGCATTGTTTATCAACACATCAAACAATCAGCACACAGAGCCAAGCAGAGCACTCTTACCTGGTGAAACACTGGCTCCTTCCACTGTAAGTATACCTACAAAACATAAATACAGAAACTACTCAAGAGCATCCATCAAGGATGTTATGCTTTACTTATTATTCACTGGGTATTAGGGTACAAAGTAAATGATCATGTTGCAATGAAAGCAAATACTCACCACAGTGACGGAGACACTGAAGATGAACAATAATGCAATAGGAAACCAGCTCAGGTTGTTCTCTTCTTTGAAGCACTCGTATCTAAATAAAAAACAGTCATGTTCAGCTTGAATAACCACTGAGAATGGTGTGCATATCACAGTCTGAGCTGTGGTGGAAAGAGACACATCAGCTCAGTTTAGAATCAATAGTTCCATTACATACACTGCACTCAAATGCCACAATGACACACTGTACTTTCTTGGAAAATTCTAGGAAAACATCACGTGATCTGCTCGGGGTACACTGGTTGGTTTGGTCTGCTGGTACTGTCACACTCAGTGTGTTCTCAGTGACCATCAGTGACTTGAGAGTTCTTCAACAACAGTAAATCAAAGAGGTTGAGCCACTTACAGACAGTAGACAAAGACGCATGTACTGTAAATCATTGGCAACTCGTCCAGCAGCTGCAAATCACAACACAGAAAAGACTCACATGAATACATCAGTACAGGATATTGTAATGAGTCAGCCTTAGATAATACTGCAGTGTTTAAATTAATATTAAAACAATGAGTTTACTTGATGCAGTTTCAACAATAAATGTATTTAAAAAAAAATACTACAGCCCACCTGCATCTCATATAACAGCGTCATGTGGAAGCACCAGGAACCAATGCCAACAGCTGGGTGACACACAACCCCACAAAACAAACATTCAAACTCAAAGTCAAGACATTTGCACATGTATGCACTATGATGTACGAGTTTGAGCAGTTAATCAGTTAATAGTGAGAAGCTACAAAGGCTGATGTCAGTCACTATGCTGTGTAAACAAGAACAGTGTTTGTTTCAGTACTGGGACAAATGCAAAGCCAGCTGTTTATGGTGTCAACAGACTTACCTGCTAGTCCAAGGAAAGAGCAGACGTAGCGAACTTCGAGTCCGTCGCGAAACGTCTTGATGGCCCCGCAAATGGGAGGAAGAATCATGATCAGGTTGCTGACAGTATTCCCTGTTCAGAAACAAAGCAGTGTTGAATTAGAGCCTGATGATAGGATCTGTATGATCTCTCAAGTGCTAAGAATGCCTTAGTGTCAGGTGACATGTTGGCAGAGTCTCGGTTGAATGTTGAGTTCATGATAACAACATGAACAATTAGTTTCAGAAACCTGACCACTGCACTGGGACCTATATGCACACAAGTCTGCTGCTATGTTTGTTGCCACTGACAAACTGTGGTTATATGACCTAAACACAATTAAAAACATTGAAATCCTCACATTACTGTTCAGATGCAATTTTACTATGTAACACTGTTAAAATACATTATTAGTGTTTGGATTTCTAATTACAAATTACTGGTGAATAGACACATGCTGACAGATGGACTGCAATTCTAACTTTGAACTAGAGCTCAACCGATATGGGTTTTTCTGTAGCCGATACCGATGCCCATTTTTTAGAGGTCAGGGTCAGCTGATGCCTGATATTTTTGGCCGATATTACACTGTTAATCAATGAATCGAGAAAACAATCAACAAAAGTAAGTCAGTGAAAAGAGACGTGAGTTGCAGCCATATTTGTTGAAGCATGTGCAGTTTCTTGTATTGTGCTCTTTGTACCCTTATCCTGTGTCAGGGTCGCTGGGTTGGAACCAGAGTAAAGCTGAGCACTGTGGATGAATAAAGCTCAAACAACTTCAACTGCCTCATTTAATCTGTCTGTGAAAGAGCAGCCTGATTTGCTAAAGAGTGGCTGTGCATGTAAACCTGTGTCCCCAGGCAACTGCTTTGGACTGACTGTTATTATATTAGCAGGCTTCAGGGAACCTGATAAAGTAAATCAACACTTTGCTCATTCTGGGTGTGGTGATGTGTAAACTTGGGTGTGGAAAACCAGGATGTTGAAAACGAATACGGTACTATTTTCAGCAGGTCTCTGTTAACACTGAGGTGAGTCCTTGGGGTGCTCATTTGAAATGTGTGGACTTTGGATACTGATACTGATAATACAGATACAGACACACAAGCCAAGAGAGCTACAGCCTGTGAGTGTTTTGTACCCACAATGTCCCCAGTGTGAGAACCTCTCATAAACTCCCTCTGTGCCTGCTTGCACAGTCACCATGTGCGGCTGTTTAAAAAAAAAAAACACACACACACACATAAAATAAGGATTAAAGTCACGGTGGTGACACCACTAATTTTTTCCACGTAAACAAAGCCACATTCCAACCACTGTAGCCTGAATCACCGTTTAAATGCCAAACAATACCTCTGTGGTTGAAAACAACAATCGTGCTGGGCCAGCAAATGTCAGTTGCGCTATCAAAAGCTTCCACTATCAGTATCCTAGATATGCAGCATTCACAACAATGCCAAAGCAGAAGCAGTAGGTTTCCAACGTACACTTCAAGGACAAGGAAAGGAAATGATTAGGACATTTAAAGCCCTCTTAACACAGACAAAATGTTGAAGTGACTATAAAAAAAACAGTACGGTGAATAAACTCTGACCCACTTGGCTTGAGTTCACCTTTGACAAACTGTTGCATCACTTCAGACAAAGTGACAATAGCAATCGAATGGTGGACAAAACACACAGTTTCATTTTATTCCCATAACTTTATCTGTAATCCTACGATGAATCTGTGATGCACATCTACACTGGACTATAATACAGGTGCTGTGGTTGACTGTCTGGTGAATGTAACAGCGTGTTTGGCTTTCCCCTCCATCATGCCCTATACACAGACCTGAGGCGTTTACAGTTAGAGCAGCTAGGCTAACAGCTTCAGCAGGCAGCAGCTGTCTGTCAGAGTGTCAAAAGCCACATGTCATATTTTGCTGAAAGCTGATTTTTGCATCGTGTTTTCCCTGATAAAATGGTTCCTGATGAACCAGTTCTGGTCGGCAGCAGAGCCGCGAGGCGCCCTCACAGCATGGAGGAAATATTTTATCAACTTTCATCTGGATGAACAATGTGAAAAAAAGCAGAACAAAAAAAGAAACATAATGAAATCGTGTCTGAAGCAGAACAAAGCGGTGACGTGGACAAATGCTAACAGGTAACCTGTCTGTGATAACTAGCTAACACTTACACTCATTACTGTACTATGATACTTCACTGTGCTCTAATACCCTCATACGTAAACAGCTATGCTGCAGGTCGACACAGACCAGGTGGACTAGTTCAACAGTAGCTTTGTTCCCGGTAGCTATATCAGCTCTAAGCTAACTTAATAACACACAGTAATACCTCGCTTATTCATCTGAGCCGACAGCGGTGCGTTAGTACGGCTACAGCCGCTGCTCGTGCCCGTGTTTCTGATAAGTCGGAACATACATTCATTGTGCCATTGTGCATACATTGTGCCACTAGATGTCGCTATAACACCACCCTACAATAAGAGTTTACTATGGTGAATTGCCTTTTGTCACTGTAGGGGTTGATATCGCGAGTGTAATGAGCATTTCCTTTAGATTTCTGATATCAACCGTGTAGACCCTGTGTTGTGAATAAACCTACGGTATTGCCACGATCCCGAACGCATCTGTGTCCGTGTGCATCTCCTTACCGGCTGCCGCTGCCCCCCCCCCCCCCCTCGCCCCCCCCCCCCCCCCCCCCCCCCCCCGACCACAACAAACAACCCGCTAACCTCCAACCTACACCGCATATAGCACCCGCAGCAGCAGCGTCACGAGCTACTCACAGAATTCAGCCATGTAAAAAGACACGACATAGTTCTCCTCGCACCAGTCCAGCGTGGAGGTCGGCTGCCCCCAGTATCCCGGTCTGTCTGTCACGGGAGCCATGATGGAAGAGGAAGAGGAGGAGGAGGCGGCTGTGTTTGTGTGTGTACTAACGGACTGGGGCGAGCTGTAGTTCCATCACAGCGCGAGCGCTGCGCTGCTCGACCCCTCCTCTTCCGCACACGCTATATACAAATACAACACCGCACATCATCCCACCATACACACATGCGCGTGTGTTGTGTGTATATATACATCTATGTATATTTATATATAAACTCAAAGTACAAGTTTCAACGTCTTTAATAAATAAATGAATGAATGAATGACATAGGCCCAGTGATTATCCAAGTGTTATAGCAGCATCAGTTGTAACAGGTCCATTTCCACCTCCACAGGAGGAAAGTTATGACTCAGTTATGTTGTGCACTTTGCGTCGTGTGCATATCAGTATTCGTGGCATGCTTCAAGCAGTTCCGGTTAGTGGAGTTTGTAGTCAGGAGCTGAGAGGTTTGCCACCGCGGGCTAATATTTTATGACAGACATTATCATTGCTAATTGGATAATTGTTTCCCGTTGTTTTGCTTCTGTTCTGTCCCGGGTTAAAAGATACACCATGTATCATGTGTATCAGGTATCCTGACAATTGAACATAATTTCATATTATTACCTTGAAACATACTGTACTTAATCTTAAATTCCACATCATGCATTTTTTCTGCCGTAGGTGCAGCTGTCCTCTAGATGGGGTGATAGACCCACAAACTATGTCCTCATTAGGTTACTGAAGCAACACTCATCTTCTCTTGTCACATGCTTCTGTTTTGTATTATAATTTCATATTTTTTATATTTATTAAATCATTTATATGAGTTTGTATTGGTTTCACTGTGACTCTCACTGTCAGGACTCAGGCAGAATGGAGGTGTTGTTGATGGGTTTTGCAGTCTGCCAGAGTGTCAGGCCGATATGTAGAGAGGACCCAGGAGCAGAGACTCGTTTCACAGCCTTTATTAAGTGAACCTCTTTTTTCAGAGTGGCAAATACAGAGCTATGAAACTTGACTATACTTCTCGTTAATCTAATGCTACTAGGAAAGTATCAATACAACAATCTACAAAAAACGCTCCAAAAGGGAGGAAAAACAATCTGACGAATACAACACAAAGGCTATGACAAGGTAACATAAACTATGAAATTTACAAACGAAAATTCACTCTTACAGACGTAAATCGACGTACGTACTGCGATTGCAAATACTATGGCTTTGAAACAGAATGCTCGTGATAGCTGGTCAACAGACAAAGACACACTGGCACAAGACAAAGGGAACGCAGACGATTTAGCAACTGAAGGTAAGGGGAACAGGTGGAAACAATCAAGGCGGTGATGACAATCAGAACAGCGGGAAACACCTGAAGGGAAGTGGGAAGTGACCTAACGTGAGGAGAGTAGGGTTTCATAATAAAAAAGGAAATCATAATACAACACAGACAAGACATGACACAGAGGAAATTACAATCACAGTCAGTGTCAACTTTTAAATCCTTTATTGAATATGAAAAGAAACAGGAATTAACGTGTTGAACAGGTTTTTATGTGACTTACTCATATGGTGGTTGGTTAGTTGCTTGCTGCTATAAACCTGATTAGATTTAGAGCAGAGAAATACCAGGTTCTGTAAATGCATCTGGGTTTCCTGTACGTTAGTTACGTTCAGTATTCAGATTTCCGGAGCGCACCCTGAACGCGTCACCTGTAGCTCACGGTGTGTATGTGAGGTGCGGGACACGGAAGGAAGGAGAAGGAGGAAACAGAGAAGGCAGAAAAAGCGCGTTCTGTGACAAAGCACGCCATTCTCCATTTTAGCACATGATAAGGAGTTCCTATGAACATCGATAAAAGCTGCTGTTAACAGTGAACCACGAACGAGTATTTACTTCAAAGATGCCGAAGTTGGTCGTAGGAGGGGCCGTCAGCGTGGTTTCCTCAGCGTTAGAACTATTCTGACTGTTTTTTTGTTAGGGACAATTCTGACTGTGCCATGTGAGGAATTGCATCATCGTGGTCCAGGACTCATTTGCTACTCGTGGATGCCTTCTGCGTGTCAGGACGTCGACGAGGAGATGCTTGCCATACTAGGAGGGCGGTAGGAGACCCAAATTTTTTGCTACTTTATTCCGCCTGAAACTCAGGTTGTTTTTGGTTCTTGGGCCCAAGATAAAATAAATGAAAATAGGTGAAGGTTGATAACTGAGGGACAGTCAAAGCAAATTTGTTCAAGGAAAAAAAGACAAGTAACTTTAAGTGAAATTAAGAGTGTAATTGAGGAACTGAGAAGTAGTACCACATTTATTATTTTTTTCTCCTAGAAGTGGTTCTCCTTAACTTATATATATATTTTGTCTTACATCTATTTTGGTTACTTCAATTATTCTTTTGTGGTATATTTGAGTTTTGTATGGGATATTTCTGCTTGATGGAATGTAAATGAAGTTGAGAAAGATGTTTACATAAAGATAGTTTTCTACTTTCTATAAAACTGTGGTACTGTGTGTTGTGTGGGTTGGGGGTCTTATTTACTCTCTTACAGAGTTTGCTACTGCCAATCTCCTTCCCAAATCTAGAAAATCAGTGAATGTGAGTTTGAGCAAACCTGTGATAGTTCTGAGCTGTTTGGTAAGATTTTTGATACAGACCTTAAATTTAGATATTGTAGATAATATACGCGAGCCAGCAGCCTAGATCTCTTCCATAAGAGAGAGGGACACACGTCCAGGTTACATAAAAAGTGGCGAGCCAGCCAGTAGATTGGCTAATGGTAGCTTTCTGATCTTCCAACCCCCACAATACACACCTTTGAAGTACATTCCACTGAATCAAATATGGATATTTGCAACCGGTTTGAAGTAAACGGTCAGAACTCCCTGTTTGTAACAGGGATAGGATCAGATTATACAGACAAAGAAATCGATACTGTGTTTAGAGTTAATGGATCCATTTCTAAAATAGTTAGGATCCCTGATGAGTCAGGACAACCAGAGGGTAGAGCCCTGGTTGAGTACATATCTGATAGGTCTATCTCCAGAATTGACCCCACCACCTTGGGTACCTTACCGAGTCCGAAGGACCCTGCCGTATCGTGGTTTGCGAGGACCATTAGAGATGTTTGTCAGGAAGAGATGGGGAGGGAGATAGCTCGTAGATACCTGGGCGAGCTACAGTCTGTTGCAGGTAGTGGCAGGGCAGGTATATTGAGTGTGATCCAGGGGGAGCTACAGGGGAGACAGAGCGCATCACACAACGTACACACTAGTGCTACCCAGCCACATGCAACTCAAATTGGTAAAACACCTAATACTGACCAGAATGAACCTGCAGAGCCTACACTTGTTCATAGTGCACCTGATAGTGTACCAGTGAGCCCAGTTCACGTCAATGAGAATATTTTTAACCCACCCCAGATCCAGAAAGTAATCGTGGAGCATGTGATCCGCAGTGAGTCCACCACTTCATCATCCCCACAAATAAGGATGCGCACCTTCTCTGGGCGTATGCCAAGACCAAATGGTGAGGTGGATTATGAAACTTGGCGCACCCAAGTCGATCTTCTCCTTGACGATTCCTCCCTGAGTGATGCTCACAAAGTAAGAAGGATTCTTGAGAGTTTGCTGAGCCCAGCAGCTGATGTTGTGAAGCCTCTTGGCATCTCTTCACCACCGAATGTTTATGTCACTCAACTTGATTCTGCTTTTGGAGTCGTAGAGGATGGAGAGGAGTTATTTGCTGCATTTCTCGGCTCTAACCAAAACAGTGGAGAGAAGCCGTCAGCATACTTGAACAGGCTCCATAGTCTCCTCACGAGGGCAATTTCTAGAGGGGGAGTCTCAGCTGGAAGTCCCAATGATCACTTGCTTAGACAATTCTGTAGGGGCTGTTGGGATCAAAGCATCATCATAGGTCTACAGCTAGAGTGCAAAAAGAGCAATCCGCCAACGTTCCCCGACTTCCTCCTCATGTTGAGAACTGAGGAAGACCGCCGTTCAGCAAAGCTGGACAGGATAAAAAAGCATTTAGGTGCTTCAAAAGCTAACATGTATGCCCACCATGTTTTTAATATGCCCTCTTATGACTGTGAGCCTGCCCCATTGCCCAACACAAAACAAAGTGAGGCATTAAAGCTTGAAAAGAAAGTGAATGAGTTAACTAAACAGTTGGAAAAGTTAAGCAAAAAGCCCACATGCAACTCAAATTGGTAAAACACCTAATACTGACCAGAATGAACCTGCAGAGCCTACACTTGTTCATAGTGCACCTGATAGTGTACCAGTGAGCCCAGTTCACGTCAATGAGAATATTTTTAACCCACCCCAGATCCAGAAAGTAATCGTGGAGCATGTGATCCGCAGTGAGTCCACCACTTCATCATCCCCACAAATAGGGATGCGCACCTTCTCTGGGCGTATGCCAAGACCAAATGGTGGTCATGACAGTAACCCTTCCCCAGTGTCAAAATCAAAACAAGTTGAACCCTCTAGCATTGAGGACAAGATAGCTGAGCTGACAAAGCAAGTTGCAAAAATTAGCACAAAGTCAAAAAGGAAACGAGGAAATTCAGAAGAAAGACTGCCTTGCCATTAGTAGCAATAACATGAGGAAACCCTTTAAAGTGTCCGGATTGCCAAGGGCGTGGTTTTGTTTCAAGTGCGGGGAAGACAACCACATTGCTGCTCATTGCTCAAACGAACATAACCCCACACTGGTTCGTAAGAAAAATACAGAACTTAGAGAGAGGCAAGATAAGTTCTTAGCTCAGCAGGCTGTTTCACCAATTGCTTTAAACTAGCAGTGGCTCCTGCCATGGGACACCCAGGAGCTGTAGTTGAGGGAAACCCCTGTCCCAGCAAATCAGTTAATGGCGCTGAAGCTCAGAAGAGAGTCATAACACGGACAATGAACGAAACTTACCGGAGCACAGAGTGGTCTATATCTCCATGACTTATAGGTCCTCGTTGTGCAGCTCCTGTTTTCCTTGAGGGCGTACAGTGTGAATCAATCATGGACACCGGGTCACAAGTTACAACAGTGTCTGAGGGTTTTCATAAGAACCATCTGTCTCACTTACCTGTACATCCGATTGAAGCTCTTCTTGAAATCGAGGGAGCTGGTGGACAGCATGTCCCCTACCTTGGCTACATAGAAACTCGTGTCACTTTTCCCCTGTCAATTCCTGGCAAAGAAGAGGAGCTAGTCGTGTTAGCATTTGTGGTGCCGGAGTGCCAGTTCAATAGTAGGACCCCACTGTTGATCGGTACAAATGTGTTATTCAGACTCTATGAACAAGTACTTGTACGAGGAGGTCCAGGGTTCATCCACCAACTCACCTCCAGAGACCTTGCAGTGGTCTTCCAGCACATTGCCCGGATCCATGATCTCAACAACCATGCGCACCCTGTCAGGTTACATGGTGGAAATCCTATCACGTTCCTGCCAAACAAAAGTGCTGTGTCATGGGTGATGTAAGGCTGGGAAAGAACAGTCAAACCACATTTTTGCTTGAACCCAGTGAACGCCATGGGTTGCCCGGTGGCGTGTTCCTTGAAGTTGCACTAATAGACATCCCCTTTAAATCCAGCAACATACGTTGCAGCCGAAATGTATCATTCCGCAAATATGTGCAGCTCAACAAGTTACACCACTTGGACCAAAGCAAGGTGACTCTCGTCATAGCAAGCCTGACGGCGACAACCTCAAGTTCAATCTTGATGATTCGCCAATATCTGAACTATGGAAAGACCGTATCATCGCCAAGCTTCGATCCATTCCAGAAGTCTTCGCTGTGGATGACCTGTCATATGGTCACACCACTGCTGTGAGACATCACATCAGACTACATGATGAAAGTCCTTTTAAAGAGAGGCCAAGGCCTATTCATCCCAGCGACAGGGAGGCGGTCAAGCATCATCTTAAAGAACTGCTTGATGCAGGAATCATTAAAGAGTCACAGAGCCCTTTCGCATCGCCGGTGGTTTTGGTGCGGAAAAAGAACGGCTCAATCAGGCTATGCATCGACTACAGGAAGCTAAATGCTCGAACCATTAGAAATGCCTTTGCTCTTCCGAACATTGAAGAGACCTTTAAATTTGGTTATTACCAAGTTTAGATGGCTGAAGAAGATAAGCCTAAAACTGCTTTCACATGTCCCCTAGGCTTCTTCGAATTCAACCGCATGCCTCAGGGTGTCACGAATGCACCAAGCACTTTTCAGCGGCTTATGGAGCGGTGTGTTGGCGACTTGCACCTCAGTGAGGTATTGGTTTTTCTGGACGATTTGATTGTCTTTTCAGTCACATTGGAGGAACATGAAGCACGGCTCATGAACGTGTTGAATCGTCTTAAAGATTACGGTCTTAAGCTGTCTCCAGAAAAATGTCACTTCTTTAAGACATCAGTCAAGTATCGTGGTCATGTGGTCGATGCGCGGGGAGTTCATACTGATCCTGACAAGGTATCCGCCTTGAGAGATTGGCCTCGTCCTTTAAATAGGAAAGAACTAAAATGTTTTCTAGGCTTTGCTGGATACTATCGGCGGTTCGTCGAGGGGTATTCCCAGATAGCCAAACCTCTTAATAGCCTGACAGTGGGCTATTACCCACCGAAGAGAAGAGGCAAAGTGTATAAGAGGGAGCGCACTACACCACTTGTGAGGTCTGATGTACCCCTCGGTGAGGAGTGGACTCCCCAGTGTGAGAGTGCATTTAGAGCTCTGATTGAGAAATTGACGTCAGCACCCATCCTAGCCTTTGCGAATCCACAAATACCGTATGTTGTACATACTGATGCTTGTCGCGATGGGCTGAGGGCCGCGCTTTACCAAGAGCAGGAGGGGAAGCTCAGAGTGTTTGCATATTCCAGTCGAGGTCTTTCAAAGAGCGAGAGGAACTATCCCACTCACAAGCTCGAATTCTTAGCCTTAAAGTGGACAGTTTGTGAGAAGTTCCATGATTACCTTTATGGATCAAGTTTCACCGTACTTACTGACAACAACCCTCTCACATATGTACTGACATCTGCAAAGCTAGACGCTGCTGGATACTGCTGGTTAGCTGCTCTTTCTACTTACCAGTTCACCATCAAGTACAGAGCAGGGCAGGCCAACCGCGACGCAGACGGGTTATCACGGAGGCCTCAAGGTCCGGCTCTTGAGGATGAAGCCTTCACTAAAGAGAGAGAGAGAATAGAAGACATGAAAAACCGATTCATGGAGACAAGAGAGGACATGGGTCATGAAGTGTTGTCTGCATTATGTCAACGTCATCTTATGACGTTTAAAGGTGAACACCACCATCATTCAGACCAACCTGTTGTTGCAGAGTCTCTTGTTGTCGACCCCTCAGTCATGTCTGATGTTTTCAGGGAGGACACTTTACCATCCATGACCAACTCTGACTGGTGTAATGCTCAAAATAGTGATCCATCTATCTCACGTGTCATCACCTTTGTCGAGAGAGCTGTAAAACCCAGTTTCAGAGAGACAAGTTTCGAACCTCCAGATGTCAAACTTCTTCTCAGGGAATGGAAAAAACTCGAACTCAGAGATGAAGTCCTGTACAGGAAGTGGTCTGAGCGAGGCGATCTTGTCTACCAGTTGGTATTACCGGTGCAGTTCAGAGAGAGAGAGCACTGCAGGGAGTGCATTTTGACGTTGGCAATCTTGGTTCTGAGCATGCACTGCACCTTGCTCGTGCCAGGTTCTACTGGCCAAGAATGGCCAGAGACATTGAGGAGAAGTGCAAAAAATGCGAACGCTGTTTCAGAAGGAAGGCTGTGCCGCAAAAGGCTGCGCCTTTGGAGAACATTTCTGCTACTTACTCGCTCAAGCTTGTTTGCATGGATTACTTATCCCTTGAGCCAGATAATAGAGACACGAGAAATATTCTAGTTATCACTGACTGTAGCGGCCCACTTGGAATAATCACAAAAGATGCAGAGAGCCTCGACTGGTGCAACTTTAATTCTCTCCTCTTTCACCTCGCATTTTGACACCGCCTGTGTGGCTGGCACAAGGGGCGTTGAAGACAAATTCGCACTGCCTTTCAGTCAGGAAGGTTTCCAGTAGTTTGGTGTCACATTGTTTAAGTGCTTCCTTAAACTCATTTCTGGCGCCAATGAAGTTAGAACCTTGGTCACAATCAATCAATCAATCAAATTTTATTTGTATAGCCCATATTCACAAAT
>JAFBJQ010006923.1:31384-60767 GCA_016785345.1 Trinectes maculatus | reverse complement strand
ATTTCAGGCTGTTTTCTACCAATTGGGCGCATTATTTCCCTTTTTCGGGTCTGGCCATTTTTTGGAGTTTTTCGACATACTAACCCCTTACGTGTTTCTGCGATTCTTGACCGATGAGAAAATGAGGTTTTCTGGCGTCTAATCCACAAAATATCATTCTGGGGGATGATTTCAGGCTATTTTCTACCAATTGGGTGCATTATTTCCCTTTTTCGGGTCTGGCCATTTTTGGAATTTTTCGACAAACACTCCCCGCTTACGTGTTTCCGCGATTCTTGACCGATGAGAAAATGAGTTTTTCTTGCGTCTAATCCACAAAATATTATTCTGGGGGATGATTTCAGGCTATTTTCTACCAATTGGGTGCATTATTTCCCTTTTTCGGGTCTGGCCATTTTTGGAAATTTTCGACAAACACCCCCCCCTTACGTGTTTCTGCGATTCTTGACCGATGAGAAAATGAGGTAACTCTCCAGGATGATATTTTGTGGATTAGATGCCAGGAAACATCATTTTCTTATTGGTCAAAAATCACAAAACGAAGTAAGGGGCTAGTATGTCGAAAATGCCCAAAAAGCGGCCAAAATTTAAAAGAAGGGCCGCCAGAAGGGCAGGAAATAGCATGGAATCACTCCCCAGAATGATATTTTGTTGATTAGAGGCCAGAAATGGTCATTTTCTCATGGGTCAAAAACGGGCAAAATTTAAAAGTGGAAATAACGCCAGAATCCACAAAATATCATTCTGGGGTATGATTTCAGAATGGCAGGAAATTGGGTGAAATCACCCCCCAAAATGATATTTTGTTGATTAGAGGCCAGAAATGGTCATTTACTCATCGGTCAAAAATCGAAAAAAAACATAAGGGGTTAGTATGTTGAAAATACCCAAAAGCGGCCAAAAATTTTAATTGGAAATAACATGCCAGAATGGCAGAAAATAGCGTGAAATCTACCCCCAGAATGATTTTTTGTTGAGTAGAGGCCAGAAAACCGCCTTTTCTCATAGGTCAAAAATAAGAAAAAAACGTAAGGGGTTAGTATGTCGAAAATGCCCAAAACGGCCAAAAATTAAAAGTGGAAATAACATGCCAGAATGGCAGGAAATTGGGTGAAATCACCCCACAAAATGATATTTTGTTGATTAGAGGCCAGAAATGGTCATTTCCTCATAGGTCAAAAATAGAAAAAAAATGTAAGGGGTCGGTATGTTAAAAATGCCCCAAAACGTCCAAAACTTAAAAGTGGAAATAACACGCCAGAATGGCAGGAAATAGCGTGAAATCACTCCCCAGAATAATATTTTGTTGATTAGAGGCCAGAAAAGGTCATTTTCCCATAGGTCAAAAAGTGGAAAAAGACATAAGGGGTTAGTTAGTATGTCAAAAATGCCCCAAAACGTCCAAAAATTTATAGTGGAAATAACGCGCTAGAATGGCAGAAAATAGCTGAAATCATCCCCCAGAATGATATTTTATTGATTAGATGCCAGTAAAACTTCAGATAACATAATTTCTTGATCTTTTAAAAAATGTGAAAAACAAGTATAACGTAAATGGCCCAAATTGCAAAAAAAAAAATCAAAATAATAAAATATTACAATTAGTAAAGATATTACCATGATGAAATGCCAGAAAACAAAAGATCTAATTTTCTGCTGCTTATTCAGATTTAAAGTACGTCAGCCATGACTCACAGCACTTCCGCTGCCTTGATGTGTTTCTGTTTACTCTCAAAATTTCTGGGTAAAAATGCTCATGGCGACCTTGGCAATGGGTCATTCTGGCATAATTTCCATGTTCACTCCCATTCCTCTGACCTTACGCTATGGGTGTAATATTCGGGATGTTGTTGATGTCTGAGCTTGAAGGAATCCCTTCCTGCTGGATGCTTGGCCTTGTTTCCTTAAAGACTCAACATCAAAAATGAGACACATGGAAATGACTCACACAGTTGTCCCCAGAGTTCAGACACTTCAACTAAAGTACCATGTTGACAGGTTCAAAACAGGATATGAGCTCGATAGGTCTATGTTTATCACAGATGGTAGAATACTTAAAAGCAACCATTGCAGAGAGCTCTGATAAGAACATCAAGTAGCTACAGTCACGTATCCACATTTTAACCTACGTGTGGGTACACAAGAACTGAGCTTTCAAAATATCACATACTTGGCTTAAGTAATTTGATGTTTAGGCTCCATGGATGTTTCCGAAACAGAACACTTTGCGCTTTTGCATAGATACTACACAGTTTGCATTTCCACAGTTTCCCCAGCTATCTGAACTAAGACTATAAAAACCCATTCATTTCAATAGCCCATGACCTTACAGACTAACTTATGCCATTTATAAACTGACCAGTTTCTGCTTAGTCGTGGGATAATAATTCTCTCATGTATGAGTGTACCTCTCATACATATAAATGTAACATTAATGTATGCAGTGCAGGCTATTATGTGCCCTCCATCAGGGGTGTGTTTACATTTTGGGAAGCAAAACGTGTTAATGAATCCACATTTATTGTGATGCATTCACTGTTTGACTCCTCTCTGCAGGTGTTTACAGGGCCGTTAATTATGCAGCTCATTTACCTTTTTCCGGCTTTTCTTCTTCTGTGTTATTTTAGGATATGATATTCAAACAAGGCAATAATCCGAGGTGCTTGTGAGCCCCACGTGACTGGGTCAGCGAACGCTACAACGTCACCTCAAACAGATGGTAACGCGACAGATTTGACCAATAAAGATAACGGAGTTGTGACCATTTCCGTTTGGACGTACGTATCTGTCGTTGGTTAGTGTGGAAGGAAATCCGCCCATAATAACGGCACGATACGAAGACGATGTGCGAAAGAAAGAAAGAAAGAAAGAAAGAAAGAAAGAAAGAAAGAAAGAAAGAAAGAAAGAAAGAAAGAAAGAAAGAAAGAAAGAAAGAAATGAAATCCACTTGCCTGTGTACATTGAAGTATACTAACATGTTTCTTCTTCGTCAGTTGTCAGGATGGCCGAGCGGTCTAAGGCGCTGCGTTCAGGTCGCAGTCTCCCCTGGAGGCGTGGGTTCGAATCCCACTTCTGACAAAACATTTTTTTCCCACAGTGAAAACTCCCCACATGTTTTTAAAACTACGTTCTTCTCGGTGATCACTTGCTACCAGTTGTTCAACAGAAGCAGCGTGAAATAGTATAATAATCTCTGTAACACACCTGGCGACATATATAGACTTCTTCAGCTCAGCCTGACTCATCAGCTCCTGCCTCGTTTCACTCCACTGCACACTAATGCATAGAAAAACCTGTTTTCCTTTGCATAGACCATGTCACACAAGCATATGTTTTCCCTAACTGGAAGTGTTTGGCACATGTCCTTTGATCATATGAATTGGTTATAGTGGGGAAGAGATTTATTTGTTCCCAGAACCTTGTACTGTTCTTATTTCTTTTGACTTGCATTTCACTTATCATTTTAACTGGGGTCATTCATCAAGGTCTTCACCTCTTGGACTATACACTATATATGACAGAAATAGTCTTGGAGCTCACCCAGTTGCACTCTAATTAGCCCTGATATTTTAGCTGCAGCCAGGAGGGGGCGGGTGCTAAGCCTGAGCATCAGTGCACACGTGAGAGCTTGTCAGATGAGGAGCTTTGGGTGTCCTGCTGCAACTGTGATTCAAAATACATCAGTGTTGACAGACAACTAGCACAATGCTTAAGTGAGTTTTCTGCAGATAAGAGGGTCTGGCAAATTATTGCACTATGGGCACTTAAAGCTCTGAGAGACAGTGTGCAAATGTTGTGGCTGGGTTCTTTATTTGGTTTAATTATGAGAGTGATAAATTAGTATATTGGGAAAAAATATTTTAATTTCAGTTTTTTAGAAGGCAAGTCATTTCTATCAGAACAGTGACTCTGTGTGATGACTCAGTGCAGCGTTGACTCACGCTGATCGTAAGGTCTTTGGTTTTCTTCTGAGCAGGGGAGGTGTCTTCCTCACACCGGAAAACAGAGTACACGTCCTCACCATTTCTTTTGGCTCACCCATGCATGGTCATGATTCAGTACGGGGGTCTTTCTGCTATTTTCTCCCATGAGTCAGGATCCAGTAAATCTGCCAACTTCCCCCCACCATGACCTGTCAAGTTCCTTAAGACAGAAGACAGATGGCAGCATAAGAGCTCGCCCCTCTGCGTGTGTGTGTGTATATATATATGTGTTGACTTGGTAGGAATGGTTGCTCCTGTGATTAAGCACTTCTTAAACATCCCGTCATCATTTTGGGAGGGGGTCAGTATGTCGTCTGCAAACCCCTGATAAGGGTAACCCCTCATGTGTTTTGTGGCGGCAGTGCGTTTGTGCATGAAAAGAGAAAGACAACCCAATGAATATTCACACAGTGAGAGTACAATATCTAACATATCCAAAACCCTTTGTCTTCTGCTGTGTATTTGTTACATTTTAATTATGTCTGCTCTGTTTGTGTGGTGATGATTGCACAACAGTGGAAAACAGGGGCTCATTCTCATACCATAAAAACACAACTTAGTAGGTAGAATAATTGAACCCAAAAAATGCACGCGACATCTTGCGACATGTGCAATTTACCCAGGTAAAGCACATGAGTATGCAGTTTAATTAAAATGTGGTATTAGAAAGACAACCCAGTTGAAACTGCAGCCATATAATGATGACTGATAGGTCAAAAGGTGGAAGATCAAGGAGGGAACATTATGCCCAGTCATAGTTTGTCACTGAGCCGCCACCTGCTTTCTAAAAGCGTGTTTAACTCCCTTTATGCAATG
Source organism: Trinectes maculatus (assembly GCA_016785345.1). Lineage (NCBI taxonomy): Eukaryota > Metazoa > Chordata > Actinopteri > Pleuronectiformes > Achiridae > Trinectes > Trinectes maculatus. The sequence goes on along the minus strand of JAFBJQ010006923.1, from coordinate 55,968 downwards.
GTGAAGTCCAAGTCATGTGTCCAAAGCCTCAGCAGATTTCAGTCCAATCTCAGAGTGATTAGCAAGGCTTTTCATTCTATCCTTAGCGTCCCACGTACCTGATTAGCAGGTAGGCCCACTGCTGGAGGGAGGCTTTTGAACTGCTTTCTCGTTTCTCTGTTTGCTATAGCCCTGGTGTTTGTGTGGGAGTTTACATCTGACACTCTGTGGCTTTGGAGCTATACACTATGTTTTTTTTTCATCCTTTGGATTATGAATGTAAGTATGCAAACTGACACTATTAACTGTGCGTACTGCACATATGCGTTTTAAAGGATATATTATGCTATAATCACAAGACTGATACTGGACACTGCACTGGCAAAGGACTAAGTTCTGTTAGATTTTTGCTCATCTTTTCATATCGTATCTATTCATCCTCAAAAAGAATACAACAGTCCAAAGTGGATGAACTCCAGCTGGCCTGTGTGTAGGATGTGATTTTTATTTTCCTTGTTTGAACTCTTGTAAGCACCTCTGTTGGGAAAACATGCCCTTAGGGATAAATAGCATTATTCTAAGTATTCAAGGCCACATATGTTTCCTGGTTCTGGTGAATAATGAATAATGCTTTTTGCATTTGTAACCCACCGAGCAGAAAATGGCACTTCATTTGTTTAGCAGCGGCTAATTTGCAAAATAATGGTCTCTGCCAAGTGCGCAGTATTTACCTTCCCAACACTTCCAAAGGCCACAAGAAAAATTAACCCAAAATTACATTTCCACATAAAATCTTGTTCTCTTTCCTTAAACTACCCAAGTATATTTTGTTATTTTATGTTTAGGCTTGTTCATAGTGTCACAAGACATACGAGCTTAGTCAGCATTCACCGTAATGTGTGTAGCTGGCTCTACAGGCTGGGGCTAGTTTGCTGTAGAACACTACTTTATGATTTATTTGTTAACCTCAACTGGCATAAGAATACATTTAAAACTCTGCATTCAGTTAACCTAATCTTGTGGTACGTTTCTCTTTTCTTCTAAGATGATCAAAAACCATTTGCAGCCTTTAAAAAGATATAGGCTTAATTCAAGCCTCAAGACCAAGGTTGTCATCAATAGGAATAGTTGCAGCAGTCACACAAAAACATGGACAACAGCCAAACCTTTCTTTAAATGTGCCAGTCAGGCTTTGTCTATTTTTTGCATGTATTTCATAGTGGGATTGCATCAAGGAAGAATGAATTATCCTGACTAAGTTGTACTGTCTCAGTGAGGATTCATATTGCTGATTGCAGATGTTTTTGTTTTTTGTAAGTAATCCCTACATTGTCGATTGCAGGAAACACTGGCTTAGAAGGCATTTTCTCCTGTGACACTGACAATAATCGAGGTAACGTCCACTTTCGCTGCAAGCAGAAACCTAAGCTCGTTATTTTAAGTCACCTGGACGATTTATTTGTGGCTCGATCCTCATTATCCCTGTCTCCATTAACTCTTTGATCTTCACAACGGTTTACACATATGGCAGGAAAACAGGAATTTGCTGACACCTACATTTATTACAGAAATGTTCTTTCTCCTGATTTAAAAACTTGATATTGTCTTCCAGCTTTGGATGAATGGGAGAAACGCAGCTGTTGTGGTCCACTACCATACTCTAGTAGAAATATGACAACCAATGGTCACTGCCCCCTTCGTCCATTCATGTGAAATCCTTCATCGGAGCAGAGAGACTACTCATCACAATGTCCTCCCATAAACACTGCTTCCAGTGCTTCAATGCTGTGGTGGGTGAAGGCTCCCACCAGTCTTCCCTGCCCCACAAGCATCACACCTCCCACCTGCCCAGGATCCCCCAACATGGCATGGTGACCCATCAGAGTCCTCTGGAAGTTTGCTATCTTTGCTCAGAGTATAGACGCGCCCAGGCCTTAGAAGCACTGGAGACGCAGGTTTTACCTCTGTATCACACTCATGCACCCCGTCACCATTATCCACACCATTGTGCTCTCAGTAGTAGGCCAGCTAGGAATGAGGAGGCACATTCAGGCCACGGCCGACATATTCATCACAACAGGAAGTTGATGCTGGTGAAGAACAGCGACCCCTCCATCAGGAAGACCATCGTCTTGCACTGCAGGAGTATACGCAGCTTCGGGCTTTTCTTAGAGGAAGTCTCTGAGCTCATGCAGTACCACACCAGGAAGCTCTACACTCCAGAGGGCCGCAAGGTGAGGTCATTAACGGAGAGTGCTGCGGCTGTATATTACATTCAATTATGTGCTCAGGAAATTTCTTTTTCCAAGAGGAAGTTCCTACCTTCCCTTGTGTTCAATGAATTGAAAAGGAATCTGAAAAAAAATAGCTTTATAAGTAACCTTTGTTTTTCATTTGCCTGTAAAGTATGTTTGTTTAAAATGTTGTTACAAGTTCCTGTCATTTCCCCCGACTTAAAAAAGAGAAGGAAAAAAAACAGAGAAAGAGAAGCATCTGACATGACTGATTTGCCCTGGTAAATCCTGTTTGAGAGCTCATTTTAATCAAGATATTACATTTTGAACAATTAATTAGTCATATATTTAAATATTTTTAGATTTTCTATTTTTTTGAGTTAGGACTTTCTGGGGAAAACAGCACTATAATTAGATATGTACACAACAAATACACTCATAATATATTGGCTTATTTTATTTTCTACTTTGCACTACTTGGAGTGTGCGCTTGAGGAAATTCCCTCACACTTTCAGATTGTGGGTATCTCTCTGTATACATTAATCTTGGTCAAATCAGAGCTATTTTTGAGAGAGTAGAAACGGGTCAACGTTGAAACTCCACTTTCCTACTTTGATAGCAGAGGTGTCTCAGAAACGTGTCTTCCACTGTGGTAATTAATTATCTTCACCTGGGCTTGTGTGACCACGGGCGAAGCCATTCATCTGCCTTTACCAGGGGTGGATTTAAAATTCAAAACTGCACTGTCATCAAAACCGACTGCTCATAAGCAACAAATAAAATCAACAAAAGTCACTCAATATTTTAGCCTCGTAGCTGTCACTAAAAAAGAGAAGTTTCGCTATTCAGTGCTGAGTGTCATGAAAATGTGAATGCATGCTTCCAGAACTAAAATAAATACCATGTATTTTACACAATTTCTATATGAGAGAAACTATATGTAAATAATGATTTAATGTTTAATTATCTATGGTTCATTAGCAATCTTGGAACACAAACGTGGAAAGAGAAATCTTGCTGTTGCATCATACATATTAGTAAAAAGTTCAGTGTTCGAAAGCTAAATAAAACAATATGATTATTTGTAATTAATTAATCACAGCATTATGGATATATATTCTGTATAATCTGCACTTTATGTCAATTACTTTCCTACACACAAGCCTTCTAGCTTGCGTGAGTGCATGACAGTAGAGACAAGATGCACTGTCATCTGGGAAAGTTTCCCAGAGATCATCCTGGATTAGGATATTTATCTTGTCTTGACTCACTGCTTGACTCAGGGCTTTTCTTTACAGGGATTTAGAGCACTCAGATGAGGGGGCAGTGCCTTGACCCAATTCACGTATTCATACTCGTTTCTTAAACGTTTACACGTAATTATTTTCTAGTTGCTCTGATCTTACATCAAATTGGTCAAATACAAGCTGTGATAAAGGACATCTGATGCATCTCACCAGTGCTGCAGTGCTGAATTTGACTATTTGCTATATCTTCATCAGGAAAGAAACTTTCTTAATTAATTTCTGTTCTTGTTTCAGATTGACAACATTCAGAGTCTCTTGCTTTGCCCCACTGTCCTTGTCTGCGTGGGACGTGAACCTTCTCATCCTTCGCTCATGAAGATGTTTAGAAAAACATCCAATGACGAACTTCCTAGGCTGAGTGTGAAGTCGCACTCCGGTTGCTGCACTGAAGGACATGAAAGTATGAAAAACTGACAACAGTAATTTTAACACAATAGTAACTTCACCCCCATTTATTACTATACTGTACATCAAGCCTAAAGACCTAATTCCTTTTTTTAAAAAAAAACTTTTTTCTGTCTCTTTCTCATTTTCATTTTCCAACAGAGGAAAGTGTCACCAATCCAAACCTGGAATCTGACAACAGACCTAAAAAGCCATCTGTGTCATCCGAAAAGTCTTTACCGGATGGAACTGACTCTCCAGATAAGGTGGATTCCTGTCCACCCACTGGTAATGAACTCAGGCACGACGATATAGAGAAAACGGTTCGCGTTAATAAAGATGGGAGCTTGTCGATGGAGATGAAAGTGCGCTTCCGGCTACAGAATGATGAAACTTTACATTGGTCAACAAAAGTAGGAAAAACAACAGGCAGGACCTGTGAGTACATCAAAGGACACAACACGTATTTCGCACAGGTTAGCGATAGAAGCTATTCAGAATCTGACAATATCTCAGCTGAAGAGGAAGATGAAGGTTACTTTACCAGACGCCGTCAAAGGCCTACAGAGGAATCTCCCTGTCCTCACAGCTGCAGTCACTGCCAGGACTACGATATCTGGAAAAATATCCCAGGAACACATGGAGCAAAGTGTTGCAGACGGTCTTCCAGCTCTAGTGCATCTTCACATACAATGGTCTCCAGAAATACGGTGGTTGAAAGGCAAACTATATCTAGATCGAGTGAAGAACATGCTGTGCAAGTTGTGGAGAGAGAGACGTGCATAGAGCAGACTGTTGACGCAACTGAAACTGTAGAGTACTGCACCATCAGGAGTGGCACTTACTCTCCAGAGTGCAATGTGCAATCTTCTACCTTAGACAGATGCGAGGGGTGCGCTGATGGTTTCCGATACGATCAGGTCAAAGGATCAGAGCAAGAAGAAGGATCAGCTTCATGTGCATCTTCCCAGGTATTACACCTTGAACAGGATGAAAATGATGAGGGTGATGGTGTCCCACCATGTGTATCAAGAGGATCTTCTCAGAATAGTCTCAATTGTCATACACCAGAACAAGTCAGTGCTCAAGATGAGGAAGAGGGTGATATACAAATAGATCAATCAAGTGCCATGTCTGTTGAATCAAGTAAGACTGAAGAAAAACACAATACAGAGCCTCATGACATTGAGGTAAAAAGATCTAAAAGTGCCATGTCAGTTCAATCAAATGCCTCAACCAAATCCAAAGCAAACAATGACACAGAAACACAAGTACGACCTTTAAGTAGCATGTCTGGTAAATCCTCTAAATCTGAAAAGTCAGTAAAGTCAGAAGTGTTATCTGAACAGCTTCAAGACGAGGAAGCAGCAGATGAAGAAAGAGCTGAAAGGTCCATGTCTTCAAAATCAAAAGCTTCTATAATATCAATGAGATCAGAAGTGTCTCCTCTACCAGGTGAAGCTGCTGATTCAGAAACTACACATAGGACACCTAGTGTCACATCAGGTGTACCACACTCTTCTGCAGATTTAATGCCACATGCATTCGAGGCATATGCTGAGGGAAGCATTCAAAACACAGCTGAAGAAAATGAGAGTGAAACTGGGCGTAGGGCACAAAGCACACTGTCAACGAAGTCAAACTATTCTGCAAAATCCCAAACCTCAGAAGCTACAACTAAAGAAAATCAAGAAGACAAATCTGGAGGGAGCATAGCAACCTCTGTGTCATTCAAGTCTCAAGATAATGATGAGGAGGGAGAACCAGAAAAAACTGGAGACGATGAAAACAGAGTGACGAGTGCCATGTCGTGCAAATCAAGTGTTTCTATGAGATCTGCGCATTCCAAAGCATCTGAGCTTAAAGATAAGGAAAACAGTACGGAAGATACAGAAGACAGAGCATCTACTGCCATGTCACAGAAATCAGCAGAGCCTCAAAGCTCTGAGATAGAGGCTCAACAAAATGTTGATGGAGCACAAAGTGCAGTTAGTGCTTTATCAGCTGTGTCCTCAGATAAGGCTGATGGTGAGGAGGATGTAGTGGACACTGCAGACAAAGCTCCAAGTATCATGTCGACAAAGTCAAATGCATCTGAAGAACTGGTGTCTGGTCTTTCAGCTGAGGAAATGCAGGCTGAAAATGACGAGCGTGAAAGAGCCTTGAGTGCAATGTCAAAGTCAAATGTGTCTGTCAAATCTGCCAAATCGACACAATCCAATGTTTCCAACATGTCAAAGTCCATTGATGTCTCAGTGGAAGAAAATGCTACAGATCATACTGAACATAGAGAGAGGGCTTCAAGCAATCTGTCAGCTGCATCTACAAAATCTGCAAAGTCAAATATTTCAGCAGTGTCTGAAATCTGTGGGATGTCAGTCCATTCAGTCCAGTCACATGTTTCTGCAAGATCAAACAAATCAAAGTGCTCTGTCCAAGGTCCACCTGAAGAAAACCATGGTGATGGAAACGATGAAGAGCAAAGTGAGGAAAGAGCAGTAAGCAGCATGTCAGCCAGATCAGTCCAGTCCCATACTTCCGAAATATCTATGAAGTCTGCAGCGAGAGCACAAAGTGCTGTGTCGGTCAAATCAGCAAACTCACATGTTTCGTCCAAATCTGTCAAATCAGCTGCCACAGAAATTCATTCTGTCAAAACTACTGACATTCCCGATGAAGAGGATGGTGAAGAGGAAAGAGCACGGAGTGCATCATCAGTCAAATCTGTAAAGTCAACTATTTCTACCATATCAGCTAAGTCCAAAGAACCTGAAGAACATTTATCTTATCAACAGGAACATGTAAAGAGAGCTCCAAGTACTTTGTCTGTCAGGTCAGCGAAATCAGCAAAGTCAAACGTTTCAGCAGTATCTAAGCAATCGAAAGCTTCTGACAGTCCCCCTGGCCATAGTGATGATACTCCTGCAAAGGTGGTTAGAAACGGACACAGTGAGAGCAGATCCAGAAGCTCCATGTCAGCGCATTCAGCGAAGTCATATATTTCTGCAAAATCAAACAGGTCCAAACGCTCAGTACATGTTCCAACTGAAAATGAGAAAAATGCAGAGAGAGCCCCAAGTGTCTTGTCAGCAAAATCAGCAAAGTCACACGCTTCAGTAAAATCTACGAAATCAAAAGCTACTGAAGTTTCCTCTGACAAGAATAACAAGACTCCCGGCCCTTTTGATGACGAGGATTCTCACGAGCGAGCACACAGTGTACTCTCAGATAACTCCACACAGTCAGCCACGTCTTTTAAATCAAATAAGTCATCAGTCTTAAATGTGCCAGCTGAAGAAAATGCCGGAGAAAATGGAGAAAGGGCAGCTAGTACTATCTCAGTCAGATCTGCAAAGTCAAACGCCTCAGTGCAATCTCACAGATCAAAAGGTGTTGAAGGGGAAAACACAGAGAGAGCACCGAGCTGCACGTCTGCCAAATCCAGCAAATCAAATGTTACTATAAAATCAGTAACCTATCCAGAAAACACTGCTGATGCTGCAGGAATTGTAGAGCGAGTCCCAAGTGCAATGTCAGTGAAATCAAATACTTCAGTTCTAAATGCAGAAGCTTCTGCTGACAATCATGATGAAGAAAATGGCAAAGGAAGTGAGGAGAGGCCACTGAGCGTAATGTCAGCCAAATCATCCACATCAAATATTTCTGCATTATCAAGCACAGGGAAATGTGAAGTTCCCGCTATAGAAATAAATGCAAATGAGGAGGAAACTGTGCAAAGACCAGGAAGTACCACATCGGCTAAATCAGCTAGATCTGTCAAATCAACACGGTCGGACATTTCTGCTAAGTCAAAGTCTTGTAACTCGGGATCAAAGAAATCCACAGCTTCTGAGGTTCCCACTGAAGGTGATGCTAATTCTTCTGTTACTGAGGGAGACAGTGACGAGATAGTTAAAAGCACATCGGCCAAATCAGTAAGGTCAAATGTGACATCAGTATCTTCTGAACCTGAAACCTTTATCACTAATGACAACAGTAATAAAGAAGAAGATCCTGTAAACGATGATGAAAACAGCTCATTAAGTGTTATGTCAAATAGATCAATGAAATCTACTACTGAAATTTCAGCTATGGAAACTGCAGCTGATTGTGAAGACGCTGAAGCGAGAACACAAAGTGCAATGTCAGTTAAATCAGCGCTATCAAACTGTACGGCAAAGTCAAACAATTTAAAAGCTCCAGACATTTCTGCTCCAGGAGATGCTGATGTTCCTGATGAGGGAAATGGTGAAGAAAAATCTGAGAGAGCACTAAGTGCCACGTCAGGGAAATCAAGGATGTCAATGAAATCAAAAACATCCAAAGCCTCGGATTTGACAGCTGATGGAAATGCTGAGAAAAAGGGAAAAAGAACTCACAGCCCTGTGTCTATAAAATCAAATCAGTCTAAAGGCAGGTCTGAGGTCCCTGCTGTTACAGTCCAGGAAGCTGATGACAGAGCAACCACAGCCATGTCATCAAGGTCCAAGGTTTCAGCAGGTTCAAGAAGGTCGACATCGTCTGAAGTGAAAAGAAATAAAAGTGAAAGGCGGAGTTCTTTATCTGTCAAGTCGAATCATTCCATGAAATCTCAAAAAAGCAAAAATACTGATAGGCAAACGGATGAAGATATGGAAAAGAAAGACAAGGTAAAAGCAACAACACTCAGTGGTGTTAGGAGCATTATTTCTCCAATAAATCACAGAGAAACTGTGACTCCTGATGACAGGAGTAAAGCTACGGCCAGTTTGTATGATGAAGATACAAGTGCACACCAGGCAAAAGTGAATAAACATCATGCAACTGAAAGTGAAGCTAGTGACCTTGAACTAGTCCCATCAAGCCTACCGAATACATCCCCTACTGAGGTTGTGAACGAATGGCTGAAAACAGTAACTACAGAGGGAGATATATATGAGCTGGAGGAACTCCAGGAAAACTGTGATGGACAAAAAAAATGCAAAAACACAGAGGAAATGAATGGAATGGAGAGTAATGAAAATCACTCCACAGATGAGACTGCAGAAGACACAGCCAAAGGTGTTGTAATGATCAGTGGCTGTCCAGCCAGCTCAGAGGCACCAAATGCAGATACTACCTGTACTCCCACCGCACCCTCCAAAACATTCCACTCTTCTGTCCAGGTGATGAAAGTACTCTTAAATCCAAAGCTGGACAGGTGTAACAGTGTGCCAGAAATCTCCCCAGTGTATGGACGTAAACTGAGCACATCAGCTCGAGGTCTTTTGGATTGCCTTGTGAAACTGCAGTTATTAGACCATGATCCTAAAAATGCAAATGAAAAGGCTTCAAGGTATCAAGAGCTAATGGCCATTCTTAAGTCTCTTTGGCTGTGTGATCCTCCAGAAAAAGAACATGTGTTAAAGGCGAGTGATTTTGTGGATGATGAGTTCAATCACACCTCTTCCTCTGGGGTGGATGTCAACAGTGGCTCCACGGGCTCCGGTAAGAGTAGTGATGGTGCGAATGGGGACGGGTCACAGCCACATACCGCTGCAGGGAATGTACAAGAAGTCTGTGATGGTGAAGCTGAGGCAGATGCTCAATGTGTAGAGAGAGATGTAGAGAGGAAGCATGAGGAACTACAAAAGGAAGATGATCCAACGACAGATGAAACGATCAGAAATAACGATAGTCCACGAGAGCTACCTGAAACACCACCCTCCTCAAGCAAGAGCTCGGGACATGACTGCAATGGCCAAAACACTCCACAGGACACCAGCTCTGACAGCCCTCCCCTCAGTCAGGGAGCAGAGACTAGGATTTCCCATGATCCAGACCCCGTTTGGGTCTTAAACCTATTAACTAAACTAGAAAAACAGTTCATGACCCATTATATCAATGCAATGAGAGAGTTCAAAGTCCGATGGAACTTGGACGAGAACGACCAGCTTGACACGATGATAAGTGAACTTAAAACCGAGGTCCAGAAAAGAATCCAAACCAGCATAGGCAAAGAGCTGAGAAAAATTCAAGGTGGAGCACACCTACCAAGACCTCCTAAAAACGCGATGTCACGTGCCTCAACGACACAAACAGAGGCAAGACGACGGAGGCTGAGGGTTATGCTCAAAAGGTCAGTGGATACACAGGGAGAAAAAAGTGATGACTCAGCAACAGGCACATCTTACAGCGATCAGCGCAGTGAAAATGAGGAATACTGTCCATGTGAAACATGCATTAAGAAAAAAATATCTATATCTAGGGCACCACTTCCTGCGGAGGTTATGAATATCGCACCTGTTGTCATGGACTTTGACCTTAAGAGGATTCTGGTGATGAAGAAGGATGATGCCGCTAACATAAAGGCCATCACCTGCACATCTCTTTCTGAAAATGATCCAACTACAGTATGGACGCTGGTAGAAAAGGTCATTGCCAGAGCCGTAAGAGAGGTGGAAGAGGATAAAGCACAAAGTGACACTGAAGACGGCGATGGAGTAGAAGCAGAAATAAAGGAAGCTGGGGATGTGTGTCAGTCAGGTGAACAAGAAGGGTCTAAAAACAGCAAAGCAGAAGAAGAACTGACTGAAATGACTGTTGACAGAGAAACAGCCTTTCTGTCGAACAGTAGTGGGGACATATGCGATGTAGAAGATGAAAAAGCCAAAAGTGAGAGTGCGGACATTGATGAAGGTGGTAACACAGAAGAGAAGAAGGAAACGGTGGCAGAGGCTGAAGCTGGTACGTCTGAAAATAAAACACCGGTACAAGAAAATAAGGTGGAAGCCTCTCCTGAGCAGGCAACTGATGACACTGATAAGGAAGAAGAAACTGCTGCCACTGGTGAAGATGAGCTAAACCAAGAGGCTGCTGAAGCCACCACATCTGAAGGAGAAGATGCAGATGATGACGAGACAAACATGAGTAAATGTGATTCTGACAAACAGGAGAGCGAGGAGCATGGGAAGACTGATGCTTCCACTGGTGAAGATGATTCAACAGATAACACAGTCACAGACGATGCACCATCAGCTGGAACAGAGGAAAGATCTGAAAGTGAGAGGGCAAATGAAAAAGAGATCACAGTCACAAGTGAAGATGAGCTGGAGGACACAACTGAAGATAGCACAGCACGAAACGCTGCAGACACAGATGAACATGCGTCTGACAATGAGGAGGCAGTGGTGGCAGGGATGGATGAAGACATGGAGGAGACCACTGCCCCCTGTGACAATGATGATGATACTGCAGACAGATTTGATGCTTCCACAAATGAAAAAGCATCTGAAGAGGAGACAGAGGGCACAGGGAATGAACTGCAAGAGGAACAAACCAGAGAAGCAAGTACAGAAGATGGGTTCTCAGGTGAGGATAAACCTGAGGAAGCCGCTGCTGAATCCACCACAGATGAAGATGAAAGTTCTGAACATGAATCTGATAAAAACAAGGCTGCAGCAGCAGGGGTAGATGAAGACATGGAGGAGACTGCTGCCTGCATCAATGATGAAGATGATTCCGCAGAGGAGGATGAAGAGATAGACAATGAACTGCAAAGTGAACCAAGGAATGAAGAGACAACCGATGGTGAGCTTGTGGTAGAGAAGGAGACTGCAGCTGCAAATCAGGATGAACTTGAAGAAGACAGCGCTGAATCCACCACAGCTGGAGATGAATGTGGAGCAACAAATGCATCAAACACAAATAACCATGATTCGGAAAAAGAATCTGATGAAGAGGAAGCTGTGGCAGCAGGAGTAGAGGAAGACATGGAGGAGGCTGCTGCCCCCAGTGATGATGATGGTGATGATGATGATGATGATGGTGATGATAATGATGATGATGATGATGATTCTGCAGATAATTTATACGCCACCACAAATGTTGATGAAACTGCAGAGGAGACGGAGGTCACGGGTGAGGAACTGCAAAAGGAACCAAGTAAAGAAGCAAGTCCAGAAGATGATCTCGCTGTGACAGGTGAGGATAAACCTGAGGAAGATGCTGGTGAATCAACCACAGCTGAAGCTGATAATACAGAAGAGGTCGGTAAGGCCGTCACAGGTGATCATGGGTCTGACAGAGATGAGGCTTTGGGAGAAGGAATGGGAGGAAGTGAGGAAGAAAACTCCAGTGCAGACGAGAACAGTGACACGGCTTCTGTTGGTGATTCATCAAAAGATCCAGCAGAAGAAACTGAAGATGAGGTGGCTGTAGAAAAAGAAATCACAAGTGAAGATGATTCAAGGGCGGAGACAGCTGAAGATGAAATTCAAGCAGAAGAGAGTTGTGAGGCGGCCACAACTGAATGTGGATGTGACAAAGACCCAGAGGTGGTCGATGATGGAGACGAGACCGCTGCCAATAATGATGAGGATTCTGATGAAGATGCCACCGCCAGTGAAGATGAAACCACAGGTGATGAAATGATGAAGCAAGCAGGCGAAGGAGAAACAGAAAAAGAAACAGAAGATGAATCAAAAGAAGAGCTTGAGGAGGTTTCCGATGCGGCTGCAGCATCTGGAGATGAATCTGACCAGGATGAGATCATGGAAGCAGAGGCGGTCGATGATGGAGAAGAGACTGCTGGCACAAATGATGAAACTGAAACTGCAGACAGTGATGAGGAAACAGCAGCTGCAGATGAAGGTGCTGTAGACGGAGATGTTGCTGAGAAAGTAACAACTGAAGATGAGATGTTTGAGGAAAAAGATGAAATGAAGGAAGAAGCTACTGAAGCTGCAACAGCTGAAGATGTGGCCGAGACAACTGAACGTGCATCTGACAAACATGAGACAAGGACAATGGATGGTGCAGAAGAAACCACCGCTGGCAGTGGAGATGATTCTGCAGAAAGCGTGGATACCCACACAGATGAGAATGAAACCTCAGAGGAAATGAATGACACAGCCAGAGCTGACAAACTGTCAACAGCACCCAATCAGGAAACAGCTGGAGATGGAGAAGAACTTGTAGGTGAGCACGAAAAGGTAGAAGCCGATGCCGAAAATGAATCCGAGGAAGAGGATGGTGCAACTATAGATTCAAACGATACAGACGGAAGAGAAAATAGCTCAAAAGTTACAACTGATAGTGAGACTGCAGATGAAAGCACCGACGAAGACGAGGCTGTAAATGAGGATGAATTAGCAGGAGATGAAAATGAGGTTTTAAGCGACACGGAACATGCACCCGCTGAGACACACGCGGAAATGAGTCCCAGTAAAGATTTTGTTGAGGTAGAAAGACGAGGTGATGAAGACAACGATACGTGTCCCGTCATGGAACGGGTCAAAGGTGAAACGACAGGAGAGGAACCAGAAGAGGATGAGACTGAGGAAGGAGAAACAGCGGAGGATGAGTCGGGAGGAGATGAAGCGGCAGCCAATGAGATTAGTGAAGGTGACGGTGAAGCAGAGGCTGCATCTCCAGAGGAGGAGGTTGATGAAGCTCAAAGGGAAAAGGAGGAACCCACACATAAGACAGAGGACAAGTCTGCACAATAGTATTAATATCGTCAGACGAAATATGTTCATCAACGCCCCGTTTCTCCATGGATACATGATGAGAAGACAATGATGAGACTGTACCACTGTGGAAAAAACACTGGCTAAGACTGTATTGATGTGTGACAGGAGGGTGAGACAGGCTGATTCTGTTGTCCCATAACTTCTTCTCCGAGGACGCTACAATACTTTGATCATCACTGGTGTCACTGCATCGTAAAGAGCTGTTATGATACGAAATATGAGATGAATAATGAAACACACAGGCCTTGATGATGTGATGGAGGATAATGATGATAATTAATAATGATGAAGAGGAAATATCAGAAAACTACAGAGGGCAAGATTTTGGTCCAAGCAAAGTGGATAATCAAAATACTAACAGCTAACGCAGCCGCTTTGTGGCACATAATCTGTGACATATACACAATATTATAGTATTTACTGTATATGTTTATTAACTAAGTAAAATGAAATTTTGTTTCCAATGTAAATAATTTTTTTTTCTAGTTAATGTACTTTTCTGAAAAGCCAAATATTGATCATATTCAATTTAAGTATAAAACTTACAACTGTATAGCTGTAATACTTTTTAAGGGCAGCATGTAGTGCTAACAAATAGGATGATGGAAGTTGTCATTTTCTCTACATTAGACCATTCAACTGTGTATATTGGACGGAGAACACACATTATTCTCTGTGGTGCAGAGATTATAAGCTTTGCTGAATGTACTGTACTAAAATGAAATGGATTATAAACTATTTTGTGCTGTTGTACTGCAACATTTACACCATAAGATGAGGATTGTACATAATAAGATGAGGTGCTCTAACTGTCACAACACATGCAACTTTCTCAGAAGAAAAAGTGAATGTATTGTATTCATATAATACTATAATAAAGTGATTAAATTAATACTAAGTTCATGTTACACACTACTTTCAATATATAGTAACCTGTTTACAGAAGTATTACGTTGGTGGGATGATGAACAGATTCACAGCTAAACCAGAGTGGCTCCTTTTAATCCATAGTCCAGTTCACGACAATCACAACATTTCCTTGGAACAGGAAACTGTGGATTACCATTTGGTAAATTGTCCAAGATGGGACAAGAATAATAGCTGTCCCGTACACAAGTATAATCAACGTCTGTGGAAAGGTCTGTGATTGGATGCATGCGGCTGTCTGTTGAGACTTCATTCATTCTGCACGGAGCCCCATTAGGCACAGCTGATGGATGTGCCCCTCTCACAGTTTCCACTCGCAGTCTCCTGTGGTCATGTGACATACATAATTGGTGTCACTCTGATTGACTGCGCAACACCACCGCGAGGTGCAGGCCTCTCGCCTCCGGCCTCTGCACCGAGACAGGAACGTCGTACTGCAAGTGCCTGCTGCATGCAATGGTCCACATCTCAAGTCTTCTCCACCACACCAACATAACGTATCATTACAAAACATACGTCAAAAATAATAATAAGGGGCAGGACTAAACTATGGTTACGTTGGCAGGTTCAACAAGATTCTACATATAATCAAACAACACAATACTTTTATAAAAGTTTGCTATAACCACTTAATCCTCTACTAATGTTTGATCTGGTGAGATTAATCTGCACATCAGATCTTCTGGAAATGTAGAGCAGTTTTTTTTTTTTGTTTTTTTTGAGGAAGCACCTGCTTGCTGGCACAAAGTTATTTCCACGGTAAACACTGGAAGAGTGAGGAACGTCATCCGGAGCACAATAATAAGGGGCTTTCCCTCAGCCATGTTTACCTCAGAGTTACTTGCCACTGGAACAGCTGCATAAGTGTACTCCCAACTACATTACTGCAAAAACCCAGGTGCAGCTGTGGGTTCATAACAAAGACGCTAACATGCACTGTTTCAACAGGACAAAATGCTGGGTTTTCCAATTATTATATTCATTTCTGTTTTGAGAAACACAAATAAGAAAAAAAAAATCTAAATATTTGCAGGAAAAGTGGCCGTCTCACTCAACCACACATACTCATCTGCCCCCACCATCATGGTTGCCCCCCAATGTGCTCAGTCAAATGCAGAAAACTATAGGGAAAGTGAATCTCTGCTCAAACTCCTGAGCGTCCGGGAGTAAAAGCAGAAGTGCCTGTTGAATACATTGAGGGGGGGCGGGGGGGGGTGGGGGGGGGGGGGGGGGGGGGGGGGGGGGGGGGGGGGGGGTTTCAATTGTTTCTTGTTTATTGACAATCACTTTGTCTTTTTGCGGCAAATACAGGAATGAGACCTTCTCTCGCTGCATGTGTGACAGAGGATAGAAAAGGTTCCCACACAGCCAGGAAGTCAAAAAGAGGCCTCTAGTGATGTAGAGGGGGATCAAAATTGAGGAAAGTGTGTGCGTGCACGTGCGTGTGCGTGCACGTGCACGTGCGTGTGCGTGCACGTGCGTGTGCGTGCACGTGTGTGTGCGTACGTATGTGCGTATGCATCAATAACTGCAAAAACTTGGCATTCACTTACTGTAACGCTTCGAGTAAATATATTCATTTTCTAATCTTCATCTCTTAACATCAAAAATGTTTATCTTACACACAAGTCTCATGCAAACGCTCACACGTGCGCGTGTGTCGACATTTTGAGTCACATGCACTGCACACTCACATTAATAATGGGAGCTGAAAGCAGCTATTGGCAGCGTGTATGCCTTTGGCACAGAGGTGGCCAGGACTGCGCTACTAAAGGAGACCCACGCTCCCTTTCTTTCCCACTGTTGTTCAGGTTATCCTGTGGGGCCACTTATGACCCTTCTGCAGGCAGGATGCAATGTCTGGGGACCCCAACAGAGCTGTACACAAGCATCCGCCAAGCCCTGGGAAGAAAACAAGGGCTGATGGAAAACCAGAAGAAGAGAGTATAAAGAGAAACGGCAGTTAGTAACCAGGACGCACTCAATAACACTCACCATGCACCTGCAGCCTCTGTGTGTGTGTGTGTGTGTGTGTGTGTGTGCAGTGAAGTGAGGTTGTTCCTTCAGAGAACTACAGCACAACACGGTCCCCACACACAGCACAGGTGGTCTTAACAAAAACCTGTGAAGTCTTGCCCAGAGAGTAATATCCCCACATTGCGTGTTTTATAAACCCCCCCCCTCCTCCAATAGGAAACAAACACATCCGGTGCTGCAAGATTTATTGTTCCCTGCACTTGTAGTTTACAGCTTTACTCTAAATGATATCTTCCTCACAGAGCCGTTTGATTCATTCTCACTGACATTTGATATTAGTTCACCATGCAAAGCAGAAACAAAGGGCTCATAAATACTGGCGGAGAACTCCAGGGAACGTTCTTTTGGGTTTGTTGTCTGGGGAAAATGGGAGAATTCCCTCCTCACTTGCATTTTGTGAGACTGAGCTGGTTAACTGTGCTGTATGGTGTGAAAAACCACAGCAGACTTATCAGACTTATTGATAGATTGACCTCCGACATGTGCATCACTGCCCTCTGCACCACACACACAAGCATCGGACAACATAAATCCCAATAAATATGCAAAGCACTACTGAAATAATTTACATGTAGAATGTCATCAGAATGAATAGAAACGACATGGTTTTCAGGAAAACTTAAGTATCAAGAAACAAGACTCCTGTAGGAAGTCAGGGAATAAAATTTGACCTTCTATGCCATCTAGTGTCAAATATAGGGAACGTCAGAAACCAGGCAAGTTGTATTTACACATAGAGTCTCAACCACAGACTGTTTAATGTTTTGGGGCTAAATACAGAATCAGAAGAATCAGAAAGGTTTATTCGCCAAGAATGTTTTACAATTTAGTAGTGTTTTGTGTAATATTAACGTTTACAGGGAGGGGGAGAGAAATGACTTAAGGAACAGTATTATAGTATTTTAGTTAATAAAAAGAAGGGATATAGGAAGGATAATAAGGTAATAAACTCCAATAGATGATAAAATATTAAAAATAATACATACATATTAAAATAAGCAAGTATATCCTGCACATAGTCGAATATTAAGATCACCAGTCCATCTGGTGGTGACAGCGTGTACTGTGTTTTCTACACTAATGTTAAATTAGCACACTAAAGTTGCGTTGGAGACCTAAACCACAATAAGGAACTGAGAAGCCGTCATGGAAACAGTGCTAGATCTTCCTTTTGCCCAACACTTTCCCATACCTACACAGACACACTACAGCACAGAGCCTCTGCAGGTCACATCTGCTATGTCTCGACGCGACTTGCAAAAAGAAATATGTTACACTTTTATATCAACACAAATTATGCACACTACGCCAACACATTTTAAACACGAGTGCCACTTTGTCAAGTCCCTCCTCTTTTTAACTGATCAGTAAACTTGAGCCCACATGATACATTTATGTTATTTAATTTTTTTTGTTTTTGTTTTTATTCTTGTAACATTAGTTCATCCACTGACAGTAGATCTTGTAGAAAACTAACTAACTTAACTAACTGAAGTTCAGCAGGTTGGTCAAGGTCCAGAGAACAAATGACCACACTGCCAAACCGCCATCTTTTCATAGGAAAGTCAGTATAGTTCCCCAGGGGAGGCCTCGTGTCTCTCTCTGTCTGTGTGTGTGTGTGTGTGTGTGTGTGAGTGAGAGAGAGAGTGAGAGAGAGAGAGAGGGGACAGACAGCGAGAGAAACACTCCAGTGACAGTAACAGTAACTGACAAGCACTTAGTTTTAAATGAGGAATCTGAGGACATTTTATATCTGCAGTACTTTTGACAAACAAAGCCTGGGGGACAAGGTTAAGGTATTGTCACTATGATTATTTTATACTACAGAATACTGACACAGGTACAAATACTGTAATATTATGTTAAAATGAACAATCATACCAAACTATGTAAAATGTTTAGAAGGTGCAATTTGGGTAATAAAATGTAAATCCTTGATCGCTGAGCACCACAATGGTGTATGAAACAAGAATTTATTTATTTAGACTTGTTAAAAGTGTTTCATACATCATTTTACACGTGATAATAAATGTGACTAAGAGAAATACAATTCTATGTGTGTAAGTATTACAGTATAGAAAGTATAGAAAACTTATTGTTGCATAGGTCAGTTGCTATTCAGCAAATATTTATTTGTGTGTTGTTCCACAGGAAAAGTAATGTGACCTGTGAAAATCAGCATTCACATACAATAGCTAATAAGACTACGTTACCATTGTAGTTTTAGATACTCGGTATTCATTTAGGCTGATAAAAGTGCCAGGAGTCTTAGCATGATAGATACTTGATATGATAATAAATGGTTATGTTTTACCATCTGTCTCACTGCCCTGTCACAAAAACATCAAAATTCAATCAAATGAAAAAGATATCATGAAAATATTATTTTTAATATTGAGAATGATATGATTCAGATGATGACCAATTTTTTAACATTTACCACCTATTTAAAAGGTTAAATACATTGGCATGTCACTCTGTCACTCTGAAGTGACAGAGTCAGAACTCTGTCACTTCAGAGTGAGTCACAAAAAGCATTATTAAGTAAAATTAAAAAAACAACAACAAATCTTTTACCGTGAAACACATGCTATACAAATTCTTGGTAAATTTCAGCATCTGTCTTATCAGTTATTTTTAGCACATTTTGCTAAACAGTTCACACAAAAAACATCACGGAGTGTTATAAACGTATGTCCACACTTCCTCTTCTTAGGGGCAGTTCTTCAAAAAAGCACTTTTCATCAGCTGAATTAGTTTTGAGTTCAACTCATTTTCAGCAGCAGCTGGTATGAACTCTTGGACCAGGACCCGCAATCAGAGGACTGAAGACTGAAAACAGTTTCATAAAGCTCTTCGGCCTTATCAGGTATCAGCACTAAAGTTAGCATTTAACAAAAGCAGCACGTGGTTTTAAATCGTGTTAGTTGGGTGTAGTATATCTGAAGAAGGTAACCATTTCCATGACGTGTCCAGGATGGGCTGCACCTGTAGTGGCGAGAAAAAAGTGAAAGGAGAGTTCTACAAAGCGAAACACAGCTCTCAGCCCCCCCACTCAACGAATCACATCGTAAGTCAACTGCTCAAGTGTACTAAGAACGACGTAAAGTAATCCACTCAGGTTTAAAATGATTCTAGATTATATTTTCATTATTATTATATATATTATATTATATTATATTGAGTTCTTAAATGACTTCCTACTCACTTTGGATACTTTTTATTTTTTAGGCACGGAGTAGAAACCCCAGTTTGGATAATGGTAATTGCCAAACACAACTCACGTTAACTTTTTACCAAAAAAATAAAAGAGGCCTCTGACTTAATGACATTTATTTTAATTTGGATTATATTATTGCGCCAAAAAATGACTGTAAACTGTATCATCTCACATTTTTGAAACTATTTTCTGTGCCTGACTTTAGATGACGTGTTTGTGGCACAGCACGACTTCAAGGCGAGCAACGACAATGATCTGCCTTTCAAGAAGGGAGACAAGCTCAGGGTTTTGCAAGAGTAAGTCTCAGCATAGTCCACATCGTACCTCCAACATGAAGGGAAAGCAATTATCCTTTGTTTTCTTGTTGTAAGAAATGGAGAATGGTGGCTGGCTAAATCGCTGCTGACTGGACAGGAGGGCTTCATACCCTCTAACTATGTAGCCAGAGCAGACACGATGGAGGTGGAAAAGTAAGCGACAGCGTCACATTACTAGTTACAACATACACAATACATACATGTATCATGTGTGTGTGTGTGTGCGTGTGTTGATGTTCACTAGTTACCTATATATCGATCATATATAATGGTTTTATATATTTTTTTATGGTTTTATATGTGTGTGTGTGTGTGTGCGTGTGTTGATGTTCACTAGTTACCTATATATCGATCATATATAATGGTTTTATATATATATGTTTTATGGTTTTATATATATGTGTGTGTGTGTGTGTGTGTGTGTGTGTGTGTGTGTGTGTGTGTGTGTGTGTGTGTGTGTGTGTGTGTGTGTGTGTGTGTGTATATATGTGTGTGTGTGTGTGTGTGTGTGTTGATGTTCACTAGTTACCTATATATCGATCATATATAATGGTTTTATATATATATATGTTTTATGGTTTTATATATATGTGTGTGTGTGTGTGTGTGTGTGTGTGTGTGTGTGTAGGTGTGTGTGCGTGTGTGTGTGTATAAACCATTATATATGATCGTTATATAATATATATATTTTTAAACTGAAAATCATTTTTTACTATTTAGGTTGATTTCTTGTTCTCTCCTCGGCAGGTGGTTTTTCAAAGACTTGAGTCGAAGAGAGAGTGAACGACTGCTTTTGGCTCCTGGAAATAAAGCGGGTGCCTTCCTAGTTCGAGAGAGCGAGACCAGCAAAGGTGAAAACAACCAATTTCAGATATCAGCGGTGATGAAAATATATACAGGCAGTTATTCTTTCAAACATTTCAGTCAACATGCTAAACTGTGACGTCTGTTTGTTTTCCCTCCAGGGTCCTTCACGCTGTCAATCAGAGATCATGAGCCAGAAAAAGGAGACGTTGTAAAACACTATAAGATCCGCTGTCTGGACAAAGGCGGCTACTACATCTCTCCGTCCATCCCCTTCACAACCCTACAGGAACTGGTCACATACTACAACCGTAAGCAATAATCAGAAATATGTCTGCCCACAAAAGTTACATTATGGTCTATGGACACTTTTAAAAAAATGGAACCATCAGAAACCTGACTGTGTTGCTGTTCACTAGTTCCTGCACTGACATATCTAGACTCTTTTGACATCATGTGCATTTCCTGCGTGAGAGAAGCCAGTTGTTTCCACTTCTGTTGTCTAAACCACAAGATAAAACCAACTCTCTAGAATAGCTGCCAACACACAACAAGCCATGAACGACACATGAGGTTACAGAAAGACACATACACTACAGAAGAGTTACATGCTCATCTGATCAGCAGTTAAATTTAGCGCGATGGCAAATGTGTTATGTTTGTGTATCACCTTTGGGTGCAGGTGCGGCTGATGGGTTGTGTCAGAGATTGTATGCTCCCTGTAAGCCAATCACACCCCAGCTGCCGTGGGCACACGACGAATGGGAGATTCCCAGAGAGACGCTGAAACTGATTAAGAAGCTGGGAGCTGGGCAGTTTGGAGAAGTGTGGATGGGTAGGTGAGATGACGTGTAAATGATAACTGTGTACGCCAACACATTACAGTCCACTGTGTCACGGTGTTTCCATTGCCACTGCAGGTTACTATAAGGACACGCAGAAGGTTGCTATTAAGACCTTGAAAGAGGGCACGATGGAGCCTGAGGCTTTTCTCCAGGAGGCCAACCTCATGAAGCAGCTGCAGCATGAACGACTGGTGCGCCTCCATGCTGTGGTCACAGTGGAGCCCATTTTTATTGTCACAGAGTTCATGGTCAATGGTAAGACCCAGTGGGGAGGGTGGGTGCTTAGAAAAGGAAAGGCACACATTGGAGTTGATTGCAATCATTCATAAACACTATGATTTCTTTGAAAAGTCTATAATATGTAAGAAAATGTTTTGTCCAGGCGACATCTTCAAATAACTGGTTTTGTCTAAAAATAGCAAATAATTACACACGAGTGGTTGAAAGTGGAATTGCAATGGTTTCTACTTCAGAACGTTACCTTTCATTTCCTTTTCTGAGAAGGCAGTTGCCTACTTTTCTCCTTTTCGTGTTTGCAGGATGTCTCCTGGAATTTCTGAAAACAAATGTGGGGAAAAAAATGCAGCTCAATAAGCTGATGGACATGTCAGCACAGGTCAAAGACTTTTTTATTATGGTCTTCCAATGATCTATCTTCCACTGGACGTTTTCATCACACTACCAACACATACCTGTGCCTCTACAAATTTTGCATTCATATTTTAATATAAATATTCACTGTTTTTTTTTATCTGCCAGATATAAATACATAATACACGCTGTTCTAAATTACCACTTTGTACTGACAACAGATAGGACATGAACACACGTAGAAACTATCAGCAGTGTGGTTTCTCTGGTGAGGCTTTCGCTCATCAGACTCAAAGTCTCGCCCTACATCAATTATTAACATCCGGACAGGAAATTATGCTATTTTTCCACCCACAGTGAGTTCCCTTAGAAGTCGTGGCCCTCAAAAAAAAAAAATTGACTTCCTGAATTGTCACATCCTGTTAAACCCACTTTACTACTGTACATAAAAACAACATAAACCTACTGTATGTGTGTGTGTGTGTGTGTGTGTGTGTGTGTAATTAATTCTTTACACCTTCTGATTAGGCATTTAATATAATACAAAACCTGAACTTTCTTGATCTTTTATTATGACAGATAGCTGAAGGTATGGCATTCATCGAGAAAAAGAACTACATCCACCGAGACCTGCGTGCTGCCAACATTCTGGTCAATGAGACCCTGCATTGTAAGATCGCCGACTTTGGCCTGGCCAGGATCATTGAGTCTGAGTATACAGCTCAAGAAGGTACACACCCATACATACTGCATATACTGTATATCTCCACCTACACTCTCTCACCCTGTTTCTGACAACCAGGTGCTAAATTTCCCATCAAGTGGACGGCACCAGAAGCCATCAATTTTGGCACATTCACCATCAAGTCAGATGTCTGGTCCTTCGGGATCCTCCTGACAGAGATCATAACTTATGGAAGAATACCCTACCCAGGTACAAGAGTCTGTACTGAACAATATACCATATAATGTATTTCTATAATACAACAAATCATCATGTTGTGTTGTTAAATTTGAACTAAGTACATTAGAATGTACCTTTAGTCAATGTTTTTGCTGATTAGGTATGTCCAACACGGAGGTGATCAGGAGCCTGGACAATAAGTACAGGATGCCATGTCCAGAGGGATGTCCCAATGAACTCTATGACATTATGATGATGTGTTGGAAACAGAGGGCAGCGGACCGGCCGACTTTTGAACATCTGCAGAACACTCTTAATGACTTCTTTGTCGCCACAGAGGGACAATATGAGATGCAGCCTTGATTCAAGAAAGAACGTTTCCTGCTGATAACTCAAATAGACACGTGAGATTTAAACTGAGAATGGACCCAACCATCTATTGGACATCTTATGAGTGAATATAAAAGCTACTTATTTATGGCTTCTTCCATCTCTACTCTTAGAGCATCTGAACATATGTGAAAGTCAAAAAGAAAATAATCGGAACCTTAATGGAGACATGAGTAGATATAATTAATACTGAGAAACAATGGACAAATCGATACATGCTAAGATATTTTGGTGTGAAATGACGTTTGGACCATGGAAAGTCTACACAGGTAGTAAGAGTAAATATTTGCATGGTACAGATATGAGCAGCCTGAAATTATATGCACAATACTTTGCACTTTTTTATTTCTTTAGCCATTCAGTGGCTACATAAAAGACAGTGACTTTGAAAAATTTGAATTTATATTTGCATTCTTTTTTTTTTTCTAAATAAAATATTTAAAAATATTTCATCCAACTTATCTGAATTGCACTGTAATAAAACTACCTTCACTTTACTGGCTACAATTACTTTCAAAAATACATCTTTCATTTTACACTTCTACAAAAAACTAAATTCTAGATTATTTTTCCCCGAATGTTTTTTTTGATTTTTCAACAGCATTTTGTGCAACACAATTTCAACAGTGTGACATTTTAGAAGATCTAAATTGGTTCTGCACACAAGGAGGTTCTGCATGCATGAAACATACATCTTTCTGGCATGGAGACAAAATGCAAGCCTCACTCTAATACCAGTGTTAACTATACAAATATAATGCCTCTGAAAGGAGGACCATGCACGCATAATGTTTATCTCAGCACAGACAGGAAGCCTTCAAAGCATCCGACTTCTGTAAATTACAGTGGGCTTGATCATCTAACTAAAACCTCCCTGGGGGTCTCTGACCGTATCTTAAAGATAAGTAAGTGGAGCGGCTGCAGCCAGGGGTTAAACTCCGCCATTTCCTGAATGGACCGGAAACAGGAAGAGTGAGTCAGCATTCCTCAAATGCCACACGCAGCGAGAACATACTCAAAAGCAGAAAATCGTTTTTAATGTTACATGTTAATGTGTTTAATGTTATTTAGTAGTTGGGAGTCACTTGGAATGGTCAAATCCACGATGCGAAAAAAAATCTTAAGATGTATTTACTTATTGATACCTTTGTAT
>JAFBJQ010006923.1:2031-31316 GCA_016785345.1 Trinectes maculatus | reverse complement strand
GATATTACAACAGTGGTTGCCTCTGTGATAGCAATCTTTCTTATGAATACCACCAAAGACATTTAAATGTAGTTACTATAAGCAGTCATCCTGCAGGGGTCAGTGTAAGACAGTTTCATATGACATATCAGTAGGATGTAAATTAAACTGTTACGCTCATGATGTAAGGGGGCCAGTAGATAACTTCAATTCAGTCCAGACAGATAAAAGTCCAACTCAGCGTATTCCTGACAGATATATTAGTAGTTTATCTGTAAGTCTAAATATGCCTCGGCCATATAATGCAATTCGCTGACATGCAATAGGGTCTTCAAGCCAGTTGTTTCTGTTTTCACTGACTACTTCATTTTGATGCAACATTCACCGTAATGTAAGGGCATGCATCCTCAAAACGCTGTGCACATTTTACAAACATGCATTTGTCCAGAACAAGAGCCACAATGTGAACGCAACATGAGACGAAACGTGGGGAGAAGGTTGGGAGTCCCCCCACCCCACCCCGCCCCAAACCCCCCGGTGATCACTGCTGCCTTACAGGAATAATGACGGGAAACAGTGGCTCGTTTGCAGACTTATGACTGATCCCTGCAGAAGGCAACACATCATTAGGATAACCCCACACTGCCCTCTGAGATAAAAACAAGCACATCAGCACAGATAGAGAGAGATGTGCTTTCATCGCCAAATCATCTAGCTGGCATTATGCCCCTTATAAACATGTGCTCTCCATTGGGCTTTGATGTCATTAAATTAATGGTGTCCATCAAGGAAGAGTGTTCAGTCCAATAGATCTGAGAGCCCTTGAAATGATGACAGAGGATGACTATGAAGCATTAGAAAAACATTTACAGCTGCTCATTGCACAAGCAGCTGTAAAGGACATAAGCAAAGAGAAGGATGGTACGGTAATGCTTTTTTTTCAGTAAGCTAACCATGACATATTTTGATGTGAAAAAAACAATAATTAAAATGATTCAAAAGTCTATAAGTCTATGATTCATAATACACCAAGCATAATACACCCTGGAGGTCTAATTACAGTATATTTACTATATAAATAATGAAAACAGATACTCTTCTGTTGCAGTAGTAGAAATCAGGTGATGAAGTAGATTAAGTACAATATAAAGCTTCTCGAGTGTGTCTGAGTACACAGATGTTGCTGCTGATGTTAGTGTCCTTGAAAAGGCCTCTACTGCATGTTAATACCCTGGTCATTTGAAGCAGGAATAAAAATACACAATAAAAATCTTCTATTGTCTTAGGCAGAGGCCTTTTTGTAAATTGTACTGTCTTCGATGAAAAAAAACAAACAAACACACTATTTATGGAGGCCTGCTTTGTTTCTTTGGGAAGGATTTTGGGAAACCATCTACTAGATTGATATTTTCCCTTGATATATGAGTCTATGTCAATTTGTTTACTGTAAGGAAGCCCTAAAGCAATGAGCAAGCAAGAAACCCACAGTGACTACTGTAATTGACTACTGTGTTTGTGCTCAATGATGAGTCAAGGGCACCGGTAACTACAGGGAAATTTAATTATATGTGCGCTGGTGCGGTAACAAGTACTAAAGGATACTGCTGGCCTACGCATTGTGGGCTGAAATATGACCATTCAGTGTTCTGTTAGACTTTCTGTCTCCACTGGTGAGTGGTAAAGGATGAGAAGCTATTAGTTTTAAGAGAATGGACAGTTATGAAGAATCACACTGATACGTTTCCAATAAATGAACTCCACATAATCGCATACACCTTTGGACTGGACGATCAAACACTCATCTACATCACTGCTCCATTTCACACCACTACCGAACTGCTCAACACCAGGCACCTTGTGTCATGGACATACTGTATGAGTCGTTCGCTAGGTCCCCGACAAGACAGCTCCTCGGCCCTGATCTGTATGCAGCACTGTGCTCCAGCCCATTAAAGATGCCAGCTGTCAACGTCTCCCTTCTCCTAGTGGTCTGTGTACCAAATGTTACGTGAATATTCATATAAGAGGCTTTGACCTTGACTGGTTGTGTCTTCCGTGCTACACATTTGATGTCGAAAAGAAAGGAAGAATCAAAAATCGCGGAGTGTTAAAATCTCGAGCATGAGATCTATAGCAAAAAAAAAAAAAATGCATTTATCAATATGTTCTACTCTTATACTTTATGTACTGGGGACGTAGGAGGAGGATGAACGAAATGAACTATTAATAGTCCATGTCACTACAACTTATGAAAACCCTGCCATCTTTCCACCTTCTCATCATAAGCTTCTTTGACTGGACATTGTACACTAAGCAATTAACATTTTTCTCATGGCAGGTGAAGTTATTGCTGGTATTATTAACTCTGACCTCTCCGGATCCTGTTTTATAATTAAATGATGATTGAGGTTTTAAGGTGACCCGCACATCTCTGCACCTTCCCTCGCCTAATTTATTCATTAAAAACAGGCTCTTTAAGGCAGGAAGGGTGACACATTCCCTCATGGAATTCCTAAGTGGGAGATATAGATATATGATACTCTGGAATATGATGGTGAGGATAACAACAACAACAAGAATCATCATCATCATTCAAAGGTCAGTCCATGTACATCTGGACCAATACAGTACACTGGAAGTGATGCAAACACAATCAACTATATCCACTTATATGCGCAGACAATTGTCTGGAACTGGAAACCCATCCATTGTGCTGAATTGTATATTTCAATTTCACAGCTGCATTTCATTTACAGAAGCAGGACTGCGTTTTGCCCAGGTTACACACATATTAGAGGGAAACGCTCCGTCAGGCAAATAAATGCTGAGCAACAGGGGCCAGTGGTGCAGTCAAGCAATTATGTTAAGAACAAACACCTCAGTCCAAAATTAGAATACAGCAGGATGTGCACAGCAGGTCACGAAAGCGATGCAAAAATTTAAATCGCCTGACCATTTCTCTTCTATTGTAACTTTCGCAATTATTTTAATACATCACATGATTGGAGTCCTCCCCATCTTCATTAAAACCTTAAATATTAAGAGGTACTCGCCTTAATATTGAGTTGTTGAGTTACTGTTAAAGATTTAAGGGCTATTCCTTCTGTGTATTTTCATTTTAATGTGGAATCTGAGGATAGTTAACATTTTACACTGACAACAGGCTAGAAGAGGTTTTTAGGGGATGATTAATATGAACCCCATGCGTGGTACAATGAGGCATAGTTGATTGAGAGCCAGCAACTCTTTTAGCTCAGAATATTCCATTTTTAAAAAGAGTGACTACAGTAAGTACATTGTTCCCAAATCACACACCACTGCAAAATTGATACATTCTGCTTTTGAGTCTCATGCTGAGGCAAAAATAATTAAACTTTGCTGAAACAACTGGTTCTTTCCACAGTTACGCAGGCTATTGTGTATCTCTATTTTAAGCCCTTTAAATTGTAAAATAATTCAATCCTAGTAATGTAATTTTTGATGCTCAAGGGAACATCAATATCTGTACTTCACGCATAGGACAAAACCCATACAAAATAATCCAGCTGATACTCTGAGCTCTAATCAAAAATAACCTGTGTCTGTCGAGGCCAACTGCGTGTGTGTCGAGGCCAACTGAAAAGCTTTTACTCAGATAAATGCCACAGAAATGTCAGCTACAAATAGGCAGCTGTCATGGTAACTCCAATACCTAATATCTGGCTTAAACATCTTTTTTTTTTTAGCATCTGTCTGCTTCAGCTCACTGAGGAGCTGTGAGCACATAGAAACCATGGCAACAACGCAGAAAGGGGAAAACAATCTTTTCTTGACCACTAAAAGGTTTGGAGTTGTTAATTTAGTTGACACAGCTATAGAAAACAAATCTCCATACTGGTCAACACTCCCTATATATTCGACCTATAAAACCACATGGAGCTGACATCTACCATCTACACTAATGCTCTGATTCATTCTGAGAAGACACACGTGGGACGACGTCTTTACAGTGTCAGAATGAAGACCGCAGTGGGCTGCGTGTCCTGGCAGATTCCCCCATAGACACGCAGGCTGACGTGTGTCCCGGGAGGCAGTGCACTCAGCTTATCAACATGATTCATCCCCCTGATAACATGGTGTGTCTCGGGGCTCTGCAGCAGTGTATGATGGGTGAGGACAGTGGGGGTGGGGGTCGGGGGGGGGGGTGTGTGAATAAAACACCATGTTGATTATACAGTGCCTGTCATCAGACCAGCATGTTTAGTTGTCAACCCCCAGATGGCGAGTTGCACCTAAAATTCAACAACACATGAACTGACTCCCTGTTGCTTCCCGCACTATGTCTACATGAACAGCAACAACAACAACACTCCTCAGTCCGCTGCTCTGCTGCGGGTAATATTAAAGCAGTGTGAGTGGTGCCTGCAGCCCAGGTAGGCGTATAACCGACGCTCGTCCTCTGATTGCACGTGGGGGGGGGGCTTGGTCATGGTAAACTGCGCGTGCACTCGAGCCGAAAGCTGAGGGTCTTACTGAGTGAGGGGTGGGGGGAGAGAGAGGGGGGGGGAGAGGGGGGGGGGTGTCTACTGCAGGATGACCGACAGACACATTCAGGTCTGAGCCGTAACCACAGACGGGTCGAAACTTGAGGCGCTGTCCATGGTGCTGAACCGCCGCCCGCGAGGGGACAAACGTCCACGTGAGCGCCATCTCCTCCTATCCGACCTGCTCGTACCTGAGCTCGCCGACGATCCGTGGCGATGGACGCCAAGTCTGCGTGTGACTTGTGGATTTGACAACCCTGAACGACGAATCTCGACAAAATGTTCGTGAAGACACAGTTCGCCTCGCGCTCCCGCTGCCTATCTGCTTATTGAAGTGACTGAATTCAGCCGGTGGCCGTTCATCCATCCGTCAAAGGAATTCGAGCATGTTATAAATAAAAATGAACTACAGTCATTCAGTTGCCCTTCGAGCACAGTAAAGCTGCGTTTCTGACCCGAGAAGAGCAACGACATCATCCACCCGAACCATGGCTCGTCTGCTTGTTGTGGTCAACTCCGTGGTCCTGTTGCTTTTCGGCAGCGACACGTTCTTAGTCGGAGCAAGTAAGTAAAAGTCAACCGAATCACCTGAGCGCTCTGAAATGCGTCATTAACCACTGTGTTGCAAAACGGGAACAATCCATTGTGTTTGGTGGAGTTTAACGAGCGACTGAACTCAAGTCTGTTTATTCATCCAGTCACGGAGTTATCATCACTAACGCTCTGCTTGTATGGTTATGTCCATCTTTATTCTAAACTACATACTAACCAAAGACTAATAATAATAATAATAATAATAATAATAATAATGATTATAATAATAATAATGATTTCTTAAACGCTGACTCTGCATTACAGGCATATTCAGTCCAATCCTGTTGCGCTGACTCGATTGAAGTAGACTTTTCTCTCAGTATTGTTTGATTGAATTAAGACCATTTCATTAGTAAACCATTTAACATCTGTGGAACAAGTCGCCTTTTAAAAACTGCCTATGTGAAACAAAATATATGAAGTGCCAGAGACACCAGTTGCAGAGCCGAGATGTTAAAATGCTCACCTGTGTTGATTCCGTACAGTGTACAAACACCACTTTTACTGCCTCTGAATGCATCTACAATATCACTGCCTTTTAATCTGTCTACCTCAATCTCAAGGTTCCCTTGAGAGAAAGAGTCCCATCATATCATCGCCCACTTGATTGTTTCTGTGGGTGCGTGTTCTGTCTGCCAGAGAAAAAAATATTCTGAGCTTTTGTCATGTTCTGTGCTGACATGCGAGACGCAAGAAGCATCTCTGATCTCAGAGGAGTTCTGTCAAGGAGTAAGGGAAGCTAGTGGTGAAATAATAAACCGAGTGCTTATAAATAAAAATGTGGCTGTTGCAGCGAGCTTCAAAGTAAATGAACATAAATAGATTCCATTACTGCCAATGTTATGCATGCAATGAGACAATGGGATTTAAAGTTACACCCCGTTCAGAGGAAGGTCTAAATTAATTGTAAGGCTATTTGGGTCTCATAGGTAACACAATTTAGTCAGTAAAATTATGTAATGATGGTGAAAGCTAGCTATATACGAGCCTATTTTCCCTTTCATCTCGCCTACTGAGATATGTTCTCACTCATCTGTTAAGCATTTTCAACATGACTCACGATTACACAAGAATCTACACAACACATGTCTCGTTGAGATTGCAGATTTATATAAGAAGCGGATATTTGCACCAGGCGGTTACGTGTATAAAATTAGCCTTTGATCATTCAGTTTGTCTGTGCTCTTTGACTGTTGCCGTTTTCCGGCTCTACACTGCCGAGAAATACTTGAATGTGAAACCACATCTGCATTTACACAGTGTGAGAACAAGCAGGATGAAGAATGAATCCCACACGACAGATATAGGCAGAGCTTCAGATACTATACAAATGACAATTAGAGTTTATTGGATCAGCTTAGATTGCCAGGCTCATATTATTCTTCAAATTGGCAATCTGCTGCTCATAACTCTGCTGACACCTTCCTGACAAATAGACAACCAGTGAACTCATGTTGTCATAATTTTCGCATCTGGCCGGGAAGAGATTTGACAAAAACAGAGGGATAGAACAGATGAAAGTGTGCAAACAATCTAGATTTCACTCATCGGCAGGTTCTCCATCAGTCTTTTGACTGCCATAGCATAGCTCTCACTTGTTGCAGCAGCATTGTTCAGCTTTGTTCTGCACAGTGGCCAATAAAATGAATGCTGCAAACTCGTCACTGATGATGAACTGGGATGTGGTATGATTAAGTAACGTTAGCTTACAGCTGAAATGCCTCGGGGTTTGGCCAGTGATTACATTAACCTTAGAGTAGCACCTGGTACCATCTGGTACACACTGCTGTTTAACAGCCTCTGGGTCTGTGAGAGAGGAGACAGTGTGTACTCAAAAAAGGGACAGTGAGTGCCATGATTGTATAAGGACTACAAAGTGTACAGGAAAAAGTGCTTAACCACATCTGGCTCGACCAATCAGTCTCTTCTGCATAGGTACGTCATTGCTGCACTGGCTGTATTAGAGTATGAGATTTTGGGCAAAGATAACACAAAGTCACTGCTCCCACAAGGAAGCGAATGTGAGAGAAGGGTCTCAGAGGGGAGGGGAACAATTTCAGGGAAAATCTTTAAAGGTAATGTGTGGGCAGGCGGCTGAAATAAAAACGCAGCACGACACTGCTTAAGAATATCATTTGATCTGAGACGGCACAGTCTGCGAGCAGCTGTGTGACAACTGCCTGCTGCGCGGAGCAGAACATTAAGACTTTGCTCGACCATGTCTGAGACACATCGAGATGGAGCAGAGTGAAGAGCGACTGGGAAACAGATCAAAACTCAAGGCACCTGGTATGAGATCTGCATTGACTGATAAGAAGTGAATATATTATGGGTATAGCAATTAGATAAGAGATCACATTACACACAAACTCTCACTAGCATAGAGGTAATTAAAAATGAAATATGATCTATAAGACAGGACCACAAAGACCATCACCTCTGCCAACCACAGTGTTTTGCCTTTAAATGTGTTTCAAGCACTATGAATTATGCACCTAAGAGAGTCTTACTGAGTCATTAGTGATCTGATCAATCATTTGGAGTGCGCCTGTCAACAAAATGATGAGTTGAGCATTCATTCATGTCAGACCTGATGTTGTTTGTAAAATCGTGAGGTAGCATCCTTTGTCTTTGTGTAGAAGCAGAGCAATGGAAAATGTATCTCGTTGCAAAGCGTCTAAATAAAAAAACTCACAAACATAGGGAAAAACATAAAAAGGCAGATTTCAACTAGCGAATCCAACAAGTGAAGACATTTACTCTACTCACATCTCATTTTTAAATTCTGTTTTTTTTTTCATGTCTGTCATGGTCACATCAATATCACATCATTACATTTACAATTTAGTAGTATGACTGTAAAAATCATTGTAAAACACATGCAGTGAAACAACCAATGAAACAATGCAGAAATCAGGATCTACATACAGTATAGTAAATAAGTGGCCAAAATAATGCTGGTTTTGTTAAATATAAGAACTAGCAGCATGTTTACTATCTTTCCGTGTGCACTCAGGTTAGATGGGCTATGGGTTATATATGCCATTATTCTTCCTGACAATATGCCCACCTCCAGAGAAGGGTCATACCATTTGTTGGCACTGACACACTCCTTGACCACTGTGACCTATTGCCATTTGATGTCAGATCTTATGTAATGCATTCTGATGAGCGGGCCTTAGTCAGGACACGTGGCCAATAAATAATAAGGTATCCAACCTACACAGCATCTAACAGGCTGAAGGTGAAACACTGAGGTGATGATCGGACTTCACATCAATAAAAAATTTGCAAATATTTGCAGACTGTTCCATCTTAGTTAGCAAACCAACAATAACAGTGTCAGCTTCATCATCTCTGACTCTTAATTTTCTAAATTCAAGCTGAAAATACACTTTCAATGCTCAACACCACCATATAGGAAGGGCGCACATATACATTAGTGATGATTCATGGTCTGCTTCAGCTGAACCGTCACTTGCTCCATCACTAGTAAATGACCCGCGGACAATGCATCATGGTTAGTGGCTGCTTTTTTGCCGCTGCGTGGTTGTCAGTAACCCCCATTACCTAAAGGACAACGAGCTGCAAGAGAAATGAGTGTGACCCGTTGTAGATAAACGTTACACCTAATTCTGATGAGCGCGCACTGCAGGATACATGCTGCCAGCGACTCAGGCTCAATGGTGTTTGCTTGTTAACAGATCAGGTTCGTCCTTGGAAAACAAATGAACGTCCTCGTTTTGGCAAAGTGTACTTTTAGGATGGAGGAATTAAAGCTGAGCGGCTTAGTAAATGCAGGGCGGATAAGTGTGAGCATTTTATTATGAAATGTAGAGGGAAAAAAAAATTATAAAAAACACATGCATGAGAAAAAATGTGTTGGGTTGGTTAATGAATGTAAGGGACGTGAGTTTCCAAATTTAATTATAGCATTGTTATTGCGATCGTCACACGTTCATGATACAAAATGAGTCATCTAAATACGGCTCGGCACAAGGACGCAGGATCCATTACTGTGTGTCTATTACTCAACCCCTTAAGGTCACCAAAGATCACGGACAATTATACTATATCTGACTTGCCCTCTGTCTTCACCTACTGAAGGTCTATTCGAACACATTACAGGACCTGCCTCCATAGAGGAGCTTCTCATCAAATGAACTAAATGGGACAGACGTCACCTCTTCACCTGTTAAGACGAGTCACAGACAGCGTCACCAACAGCCAACCCCGTTTCCTCCTCCTGCGCTCCACAGGAGCTCGGAACATTCATTTTCTCTCACCCTCTCTAAACCACAAAGCAATTTCTGAGCGCGTCACGAGCCCGAGGAGCTGAGCGCCACGCCTGGGCTTGACCTGTGGTTCATATCGCCACGAGGGCTGAGACCGGGGGGGCGATAGTCCCCGTGTGACCCGCGGGCCTCGAGATCTGCCTCGGCGTCACCTTTTTGCCCCGAACACAGAGTCCATTGTTGATCGTCCCCTTGATAAGAACAGACAGGAGAGCACGAGGCGGAGGAGAAAGTAAGAGAGAGATAAAAGAGAGAGACGCGGGCGAGATAAGGCGAAAGGGCTGGGAGAGGTACTGAAATAGGAAACGGTGAATCATCTGAAACGGCTCCCAATTTCATCATTGAGTCTTTCATCTCTCATGTGCACATTATGGATGAAATATTGTCCTCGTACATCACATGTCTCCGGCTTTCATCTCAAGGCACCACGTTCTGGATTATGAATCCACACATCCATCGAGTTAATAAAAGTACTCGAAATACATATTGACAATGAAGCTGTCGATTTATGCTCAATTTGTGCTGATCTGCAACAGAAAGCTGCTTCTCCTGTTTAAACTGTTAAAAGCTGCTCCTGGTCACCATGGTCACAGCTCATCATGCATGTGCGCGTCTTTCTGTTTACTTTTTCGCTCATTCATTTTTAAATATGAAAGCCCAGCACATTTCCATTCCCTCCACCCTCTCCACAATATCTCAGTTACAACACACAAAACCCAATAGACCCACTTCAATAACAAACGCAGCGTGGAGGGCAGCCGGGTCCACATCTGCCAGGCCAACGCAATCTCACCTATCTATCTAACTGCGAAGTCCGACAGGCCCCTCTGTTAGACCCGTCACCCTCTGTTAACTCCTGCCGTTTGCTTCTCAGGCTTTTGTCTCCGCTTGGCAAACGGCGTCTCCACCAGCGACCGAATCAGAATATACGGCAGCAGAGTGACAGGGTCAAGCAACGGAACCCGGTCCGAGGCAGACGCACACGTTCGCGTTCTCTGATGAGATCAAAGATAACTGTGGTGTGGTCTCACTACATCATGAGACAAATCCCTTTTTGTGCTAAAGAAAACAGACACAATGACGCAGCTTGGCTGAACGTGGATTCAGATTTTTTTTTTCACCGTAACGTTCTAATGCCATTTGGAATACAGTATACAATATCCATAACCCTTGGTAAACGTATACAAACAGCTAGTCATCTTTAAACGTTGGAGCTAAAAACCAGCGGTGCATGAGTGTCAGGTGCAGATGGGCACCGGTGTCAAGCACAATTCAATATCTAATGGGTGAAGTAATGGACCTTTCCGTTTCTGTTTGTCTTCCTGCAGACCGACCACCAGCGCCTGTCAACGTGTCTGTCACGCACCTGCGGGCCGACTCGGCAACTGTATCCTGGGACGTTCCAGAGGGAGACATAATCATTGGCTTCTCGATCTCACAACAGGTGAGCTAAGCACTTAACCTCAGATGTAAATCAGTGTGACAGTGAAAAGATCACCAGGACAAATAACATAAAATAAAGCATTCCTGAGTGAATTAAGATTTGTTGTCCTCCTTGGATGTATCGTAAGAACTCTGTAAAGCTTAGCTTAGCCACTTTGCTCAGCATGGAGATAAAATCTCTCCTTTGGGCCTGGAGATGAAATAAATCTTGGCATGATTTGTCAAGAGGAAACAAGGATGCAACAGAAATGCACATAAATACATGAAGCTGCCAAGCAACATTTTTTTTTTTGAAATGCTTAAAATAGGAAAGCCATTGAACGCTAACACTGATTGAAGGATTGTCACATGCTGCTGCAATCATGTTGATGCAACTCAAACATTATAATAAGGCCATTTAACGTCAGTGCGACAGACGGGCTGCGCTGAGCCCCCACATATCATTTCGTACGGCTCTCCATCATGTTAATCAGCCGACAATAAACACCTATGGTCATTTACGAAGCATTTACAGAGACTTTATCATTACGCTGGCCGTTGTTAATGCTCATTGTTGTCGTGTTCATTTGAAATCAGATCACTCAGTCTCAGCCCATAGCCACTTCAAGTTCAGATTGTGCTGGTGAGCACAGCAGGACAAAAGAAGCAAGCACAAAGAATGATTTTCACAGGTCTGGGTCTCGATTGCTCCAAATACAAAGGTATATGATGAGAGATGAAGAGGTACTTGTTGTCCAACTGAAATCAAGACACTATCTGCAGTTTTTTAATCTCCAGTCAAGACTTGGTGCTCAGCACTGTGTCTATTTTCTGGTCACGTTGTCATTCGCTATATTCGGGTACATGATTGTTTTATTTTGCTGTGGGGTGATACGTTATTACAGCAGCGTTGTCCTGCAAAGACGATTGAAGCAAAAGCCTTTTTACAGAGACACACCTCTGTTTGTTTACTTTGATCGTCTCAAAGTATTGATTATCTCATCTGGACTCTCTTGGTTTCTCCCAATAACCCAGAGGCAGGACGCACACATGCAGCGATTCATTCGGGAGGTCAACACCACCAGTCGCTCTTGCGTTCTCTGGGACCTGGAGGAGGAGACGGACTACATCATCCAGGTCCAGTCGATTGGCCTCTACGGGGAGAGCCAAGCCAGCATGAAGGTCCATTTTCGCACCCTCAAGAAATCCGACCGCTTTCCCTCCAACAGCTCCAACCAGGGTACGCTGCTCTGTGACACACTAATAGTGCGGGATTATATTGGCACTTGTAAACCTTTAAGATTTAAAGGATAAAGCATTATTGTGGTTGTAAAAAAAACACAGAATCCTCAACACCAACCAAAACCAAAAACTGGGGCTTCCTAGATATCTGGTCTTAAAGCACTGCTGATGGCTGCAGTCTTGTTTGGCTACAGCCCTATGTATTGTATCAGCTCAGACAATCAGGTGTCAAGATGCAGCGTAAATGTCAAGGTCACAAGAGGTCACTGCACCAGTATCTTCAGTGCTGTTACATAACTTAATGCATTGCTTTTAATTCAACATGGTCCGCTACAGGCCCTTTTCCCCAGGCACCAGCAGCAGCAGACCATCACAGACACTTTTCCTGCTGCTGTGCTAAAACCTCTTCTGGCAGTTGAACGCTTTTAGGCAATGAGCTACAGTAAAGCCTGGTGGCGACATGAGTGCAAGTAACCTGAAGTCTCTTGAAGTGTCTCTCTCTGGGGGGACAATATGCCTCTTGCAGGTTTATTTTCGCCTATCCACCACTACATTATTGACAGACTTTTCAAGCCTGGCTAGAGGCAAGCTCCTCTGAATTGATGCAACTCTACATTCTATCAGTGTGGGTCCCTAATCAGGATTCTGACACACACCGAAACACTCAACGTCTGGGCTCGACTCATGGGCTGAAGGACAATAGAGACCAACAGAGAATAGGTTTAGTAGCTCTGAGTTTCCTGTAGCTCAGATGAGGAAAGAGTGAGAAAAAGCTATTTTCGTTCTATTATAAGCACCTGGGAAGAGTCTACACTTCAGAGGAAACACCATTTGTAGTCGTTTGGCTTTACTATGGGATAAACCGAATTCAGCAACTCTAAAAATACTAAAAATAATGGCAGCTCATATTTGGCATTGGACTCAAATGATGTTTGATACGTCAAGCAGTTTCCCCCTCTGTTGTTTTATCACCCGGTTCACGTTGTGAATACAGAAAGTGCTGATGCGACCGTGTCATAAATGGTTCTTAAGCTGACTCAGGTTTGGTACCATTAGTTCAGCTGGCAAGATCAGCCAAAGTGAAAAGAACCTAATTCAAGCTCATGTTCAACACGGGAGCCTGTGCGCTGTCCATTAAGAAGGGAATTTAGAAAGCTAGCAAACCCCATCAATATCAGAGCGAAGTGCTGAGCTTAAAAAGACTTCTGGCCGAGGCCTTACGACTTCTTCACTTCGCTGAGATAAGACTCACTGTGCAACATCAATCAGGATCCGCAGCAGTAATCCCCCGCCCCATTCATGAGGGTCAGAGAGAGAGCCCAATCAGGAGATGAGCTTCATTTGGGGGAGTTGGTTTTTGTAAATGGTGGTTTTTCAATAAATCTAATGCGAGCACTGCTGACTGCCGAATTCCCATTTTCGAGTCCAACCATCACACATCATTTGATATAAATCCACGTGTAACAGTAGAATAAGAACCATGTAATCAATAACCTGTTGCACTGTTGCTGTTTTTTGTTTGTTCTTTTGTGTCTATTGACACATAACTCTACATTAGAGATACATCTACTTCAATAACATGTAAATGTATCTGCACTGTGGAAACAAGCTAATTAATGGTTATTGTCTTGTTGATCAAGAAAGAAAGAACACATGGGGAAATTAATATTCTACGCAAGATAAACACTATGCATATTAATTAACTGACATTCTGTCTACCTCAATCTTGTGTAATTTGATAGTTTCCAATCAGGGCGTTAATAACTGATGCTCATGATTAACAGTTGCTAAACAATGCTCGTCAATCTGTACAATAACTGGACAGTAGAAAAAGTACTTTGCCTCAGATGCGATTCCAAAGTGACCCATTTTCACCATGCATTCACCCAGATTTAGGTTGTCTGGCACTGATGATGGCCTATAATTGGGTTATCGCACACTTTTCCGACTTCAAGCTTGAATTTCCTCAATATTGTAAAATAAACGAGTCCATTAGGGATCCGTTGGGACATCTGATTACAACAACGGAGCAAGAAAATGTTCAGTTAAAAAGATAATAATAATAATAATAATCATTTAATGGACTACAAGATCATCTGCATGAAAAACTAGTCTTTTCTCCCCCAGACTCCTTTGAGAAACCTTTTTTAAAACTTTAAAAGGACATATTTGTCCTTTATTAACCTTAATAGCTTAATATTTTAATTTAAGGTAACCTTTTCCCCCTCTCTGGTTATGCTGCTGTCCATTGTTCCCTAAAAACACATTCTGATCTACCTGGCAGCAGCATTATGGACCCATTTCAGAGATCCTTTGTCACAGCCAAGTGCCTTTTATTGAAACTACAATTGATTTGTGGTGGGTTATATACCAGACATTCCTAAAAGCCACAGCTAAATAACCCATGAATCAATGATGCTTGTACTTTATCGTTTTTTTAATGCAATTCTCTTTGATACTATGATTGCATATTAGTGTATATGCCACTGAATGTAAACAGAGTCTGGTTCCATTCAGAATCAATTTATCCCATATGGAGTTTTTTGACGTGCCCCATGTGTTGCTTTAGAATTTAAAGAGGCTCCTGTAGAATTTTTTATTTCCAAGATCAATATGTTTTTCCAAAATCTGATTCAATTGCATTAGTTCGATGGAAAGCCTTTAATCTGAGATGGAATGTATGTGCTTTTCTTGCCCTTCAACAATAAGGTAAATAGTGATGTGCCTCAGGCTTTCAGACAGAGAAGCCAACAATGTTTATTAATATTAAAGCAATATCATACATTTTTACAAGACGTTTGTACATTTGTGAAATGAAGTAGGCTTTCTGAATTTATGGTGACAGATTAGTGATTTATTATAAACATGTGGGAATGAGAAAGTCGGCCTAATTGCCGTGTGATGCCGCAGTCATTACAAAAAATTAGGTCGAAACATGGCCAATAAATAATAATGACATGAAGCCGCTGAATGTTACCCAGTGCTGGTTACACGGCAGGCTGCTGCACACAGTAACAAACTGAAAGGAATATTTTCAAAGGACGGTTGCCTCCAGCAGTCCAACCTAACTAGGTAGGTGGTCCCCTTAGATACAATTACTGGGTGTTGCTTCAAAGAGATGCCACACTGTCTTTGCTGAGTCAGCACCTACACATAGTCTCAAATTAACAACAATGAGACAAAGGTTTTCTGCACGCTCTCAGCTTCCTGCTTAACATTATGACCTTTATATGCATCGTGACACAGTGATCTGACCTGAATGGGCAACTGGAGCAAACCCGTGCAGATTTTACAGTGTAATACATTGTCTCCACAAAACATAATGCAAATGGAGGTCAGTTGATGCATCCTCGCGGCACCAGCACAACACCCTTGTGTGTTTTTTACACAGTTTCCCCGACACAGTTCGCAGCCACAAACGACGTCACAGGATTTTGGGGGGGGAGCTGAAAGAAGGTTCGGCTAATTATCTCTGCACGAACTGCACGGTGCATGAGAGCAGCTGTGTGATTCTCCAGCAAAG
This sequence comes from Trinectes maculatus, assembly GCA_016785345.1. NCBI lineage: Eukaryota > Metazoa > Chordata > Actinopteri > Pleuronectiformes > Achiridae > Trinectes > Trinectes maculatus. The sequence goes on along the minus strand of JAFBJQ010006923.1, from coordinate 15,738 downwards.
AATCATACAGCATATTCGAGCGCGGTGCCGACATGAAATATGCATGAGACAGCAGCAGGACATGCCGTTCAGGAAATGATGCTCACTGACTCGCTTCTGTGAAACCTGCTGCGGCACAAATATAAATGTGGGAGTAATAAACAGGACGACAACTTGTAGCCGTACCTAACGTTGACCTGAGACCTGACCTTGCATTTGAGAATTAACATGGGGTGATATTGACTCTGCAACGGGAACACACACACATACACACCTAACCCTTCCTTATATCCTCTCACATGTACTGTACATCCACACCAGTGCCAAAACTCCAAAAAATTAGGCAAGGCTGAATCCACTTCATAATTGCTACCATGTGAGAAGAGCTGACAGTCCGGTGCACAGAGCCAGCATCCTGACAACTTGATTCACTAAATGAGGCAATTGGGAAGAGTGGTGCTCTGGAAGAGGTCCATCCATGTGGGGTAATAGATAGTTTGGAGAGTGGAAATGGCACAAAAGTCAATGCACTTAAAGGCGGATTAATGCTACGAGACCTGCCCACCACCACTGACCGTTACAGTTTCGTTAAGTGGCGTAACAGTCATGAGAGATAATAGTAGCGTCAGTTTTTCTTCGTCATTACTGACCCGATGTGAATTTAATGTCTTGCACGATTGCCCATTGGGCGTTATTTGAACTCTGCAACAGTGTTTGGGGGCCAGCGTTTGTGGCATCCTTCTGTCTGGGACTTCATTTGAATGCTCAGCGTATCCCGCATCGGTCCATTCAGTATAAGTGAAGGATAAATTATTCAGTTCTTTTATCATTTGGCGATTAGTGCTCTGAGGTTTGTGTTTACTGTCCTATCTATCTGTCGCTCACAGACGACCCCACTGTGCAAGGCCTGGACAAGTCACGGCATCTGCAGACGGGGGAGATGATCATCATTGTGGTCGTCCTGGTCATGTGGGCAGGTAGGTTTATCGACGCTGTGTGGTACATAGATAATCGGGTCCACGCAGATGACTATAAAAACCAGAGGGCAGAAACCAGATGACTTCAGGAAAACACAGGTTTACATATGTGATCTGCAAAAAACTCAGAACTCAGAAGTTTTACATCTAACATCAAGCATCAGATGTTATTCAGAAGCTGCTGTCGATAGTGACATGAAAAAAAACCCTGCCTAATAAGCAAATTACAGTTTTTTTCCCCACTGCAACCCGTTAACAGTTATCATCAGCCCGATGATGTAGACTAATGGTGCGAACCTGACACATGTTTCACACTGTGGATAATCTTGTTGCTCCATCAATATATTGACGCTGCAGTCAATAAGCCACCGATCAATGGACGGTCACCCAGGACGAGACCAAGAGGCTTCCTGTTAAGTGGGAGTAAAATTCCTAATCCTGGGAACGCTCATATATAAACGAGTGTGCTCTGAGCATCTAATTCCGTTCAGGCGTTTTCAAAACAGCAGCTTTTCTGTGCATATCCTGCCTCTGAGCTGTTCCTGCTGCTTTGAGGTGCACTGATTAATGGAGTGTTGGGGTGCAATCAGAAGTGGCATATCTGACAGGCAGCCAGGTGCAGGGCCTGCCGCCCCCCCACCCCACTCCCACCCCGAGAGCATGACAGCGAGATGTTAAATAATACTAATGAGGGAAAGCAAAGAAACACGGAGGCAGTGACGAGTGGGAGCGAGAGGATCAAAACGCCTCATGTGGCGCTTTCATAACAAACTCCACTTTACCTTATTTCCTGCAATGGGCATCTTTAAAGGTTTATCAGATAAACAATATATATATATATATACACACACATACACATATATATATTGTATCATTTGTTCTATTCTGTTCACATTATTTTGCTTTTGCAATTTATCCCTGAAACAAACCAGTGCACATGCCGTTAACACGTCTCAGCATCCAGACACAGTGTGACCGCAACAATGCTTCCTGCTTATGATGCATGAATCATGATTATTATTATTAGGGAATTAATTTACCCCCATGCTTCTGTAGATCTCTCACAGCTACCTCCTTCTCACTACCAGAACTAGACATCTGTTTCTGAATTTTTAACGCCAGCGTCCCCGAATAGAAATCCATAACCCGAGCAAAGCAAAGAAGTCTATACGTGAGCATACAGTACTTATCTGAACTGAGGCTGAATCTGCATCTGTCAGACTGCGAAATGCAACAAAGCAAACTCCACAGAGACCCGCCGCCTTCCAAACTTTCAGATAAAGGCTCAGACATTACTCTCCCCTGGGAGCAGGATTTCATTTTCCACGCGGCCTTTCAACGTGCTCAGTCAGGGGATGTGGTGACATGTCTTTGAGTGACAGTTCCTGCCTCATAACTGAATTCATATCTCCTTTTCTATCTCTCTCTGTGTGTGTGTGTGTGTGTGTCACACACGTGCCCACCCCTCACCACCTGGCAGCGGTCATTGCCCTGTTCTGCCGGCAGTATGACATCATTAAGGACAACGACTCCAGCAACAACAAGGAGAAGGCCAAGCCGTCGTCGGAGAGGAGCACGCCTGAGCATCACAGCGGAGGGCTGCTGAGGAGCAAGGTAAACATGACGCCTCCAAGCCACATGCCCACGTCACATTCTATTAATGACATTTTGGTCTGATTGCATATCGGCAATGAAAAGATCCCAGCATCCATGCCGAGTCTGGATTACAGATTCTTTCCAGCAGCCGCAGATGTGCACAGCTGCGACAGTTTCACCATCCATATCAATTACTTCCTGCAGACGAGTCTGACGCATCTCATGTCTTGAATAAGCGTTTATAATAAATACCCTCCCCGTTTCTTTTTTTCCCAGCTCTACAGTAAAAATAAAATACTTTTAATGCACTTAAAGAAAAAAACAACCACAGATATCTACATGTATATGTATAATGCAACTGCCCCCCATGAAATAGTCAATACAATGAAAGCAAATGCTGACATGAGGCTTTTGCACGTTCAAGTAAAGCTGTGTTGGTTAAACTGGATTAATAGTTCTGTAGCAAACAGGTGCATCTGTGAGATGATGCTCGATCGATAACCAGTCATGCCCAGTATTGTCCAGCCGTTTTTTACTCGAGTTCTGATATAGGCCGCGAATCAATTTAGTTTCAATAGGAGGCATTTAGCTGTGACAAAGGATCTCTGAGTGGCTCTTATGATGTCGGTGCCAGCCAGACTGAAAAGGCTTTTTAAGGAACAATGGTCAGTATGTTGAATTGCCTTCACACCCGGGTCAAAATATACATCCCTCCGCCTCACTGAACCCCCTCCTCTCCCGAGTGCATCATTCTTCTATACTTTCTCCAATAATTAGATTACTCTTCTACACATTCTCCCTATAAATTAGATCAACAGCAAGCAATCCCATGATTAAAATGCAAAACATAAGTTGACATTTATTCGATTAGCGGATGCAGTTTGCATGTCTGGGCAAAAAAGGAAGGTTTATTTAGATTTAATTTTTTTTTTACAGTCTTCCTCATCAAATCTTAATGTCATATCGGGGTTGACTGGTGTTTACTGTTATCATTGGTTCATCTTAGAAAAAAATATGGAACTGAAAAGGTCACTTTGCATTATATTACTCAGAGCTTTGACAAACAGAGCGTGGAGTAATGGTGGAGCTGTGTGTGCGTGTGGGAATCACATAGCAGCAGACTTATCCGTGGCCATATGGGACGCGACCAGTCGATAATCCAGGTCACCTGCAATGTGGGAGCCAGGATTTAAAGTAGAAACACATTGAGTTCTCTTGTTTAAATTATCTTAGGGCCAACTGCTGTAAGATCTCTCACTGTGTCGCCTCATCTATTACCCCAGGTCTCATTCTCGTTACGTGCACAGATATGGATGCTAAGGTTTCTGTAACAGGTTCTGTGCAGGACTGTTTATAGTAACAGTCAATGCTGTACTAAACTTAGCTCAGTCTTGGGTTTGTAAATGTCCTTCAGGTGATTATAACTGATAGAATGACAACACACTCACAACTGGGTAAAACAGTGGCGATGCATTCAGGCACATCAGTGCCACTTTTTTTCAATATCTGTAACGTATATAATCAAAGGTTACAGTCAGTGTTGCATGTAGAACCTTTGTCAAGTAAGTATTTCCTTCTTTATGAGAATTAAGCAGCAACGATGACTCGTATTTGTCTTGTCCCTTGCAGTTTCATCCATCAGTGCCATCGATCAACATCATTGAAGTTTGAGAAGACGGACGCCAGATTAAATTCCTCTCATCTACCAACACTTCATTTCGAACCCTTCTCTCTGAGGAGCAGTTCCAGACTCTCTTACAGAAACCCCCCACACATGCATGCACGCATTATTTGTAGAACAACACAACACTGAACTTCAGACAGACACTTAGAAAACCCATCCAGCGGTCTGAAACGAATCCATACAATCTCAAACACAGACAAACACCTGAAAGTAGCTCAGAGAAGTACAGCAGTGAATGTTAACTAATGGTGCAGTTAACATCAGTGTCTATCAGGTGCTTGGTATGTTATTGCAATATGAAACACACAACACAACTACATCATATCTGGGAGGCCTGTCTTCTTGACTATAAATACGTAGTGTATTTTTGATATTTGCATGTGCAATTAGACACAACAATTACCCGTTACAACTCAGCCGTAGAAACATTAACAGTGCTCATATCCTGTCTGATCACAAATGTACACTACTGCCTGTCCGCTGTAGGCAGAGAGTGAAACACACACATGCATCAGACATTCGACAACAAACATTTTTTTAGCTTTTCTTCATTTTCAAGTTATACTACCATCTGGATAAGACTGTATTATTTTTCCTATTTCAAACGTAACAAACATGACTGTATATGATTCATCCATTTACTAAATGCATGCGGGTTATACGCCTGTAGAATAGCATTCGACGTGCATTCTGAGTTAGATGCCAAAAATGGAGAAACAATAGACATTGCTGTTCTGTGAAACTGTAAATGTTTTAGTCTGGTTCATTCGACTTTAGGACAGGACACGATCTTTCATCCTTTTAGATCTTGTACATATTCCAACAATTGTACTACATAAAGTGTAAAATAAACTCTCTTTTCAATGTCCTACTACTGTGTTGCAGTTGGTGTAATCATCTCCTCCACGTATAAAATGCATTAATGTTGGCAAACCATAAAAAAATACAAAACATTTTCAAGTGGTTTAAGTTAATACAATAAAATACATCATCATTTTAGATGCCAAAAATGGAGAAACAATAGACATTGCTGTTCTGTGAAACTGTAAATGTTTTAGTCTGGTTCATTCGACTTTAGGACAGGACACGATCTTTCATCCTTTTAGATCTTGTACATATTCCAACAATTGTACTACATAAAGTGTAAAATAAACTCTCTTTTCAATGTCCTACTACTGTGTTGCAGTTGGTGTAATCATCTCCTCCACGTATAAGATGCATTAATGTTGGCAAACCATAAAAAAAAACACAAAACATTTTCAAGTGGTTTAAGTTAATAAAATAAAATACATCATCATTTTAATTATTTATTAAAATGTATTTATTTATTTATTTATTTATTATTTAATTATTTTTAAATAAAATGTATATAGTGCATTAAACTGACACATTAAATATAGAAATTTATACAAACCAGAGGATGCCTAAGTTCCATATATGGAGATTAGGCATCTTCTGATTTGTATATGTGTGTGTGTGTGTGTGTGTGTGTGTGTGTGTGTGTGTGTGTGTACATACGTATGTATATCTTACAATCAACTACTTTCGTCACGATCAGCTGGACGTTATGAGACAAATGTTCTGCAGTGCTTAACTGAACTAATTCAATGAGCCATTTCACCTGCTCTTTAAATTAGAATGCTCCTAATAAAAAATGTAATTACACAGAAGACCACAGCTCATTCTAAAATAGCAAGTAATTACTGCTTCCTAAGGATTAATTGGTAATATTGTATTCCATCAGCCTCAGTGCACCATGAAATATGGACTGTTGTCACGGCTAAGATAAGCTTTGGCCAGACCTAAGATGTGATTCAGATACCTACGCATATACCGTGCCTATAAATACATATACGGTTTATATAAATAAAATATACATGTGTGTACAGGCAGCAGGAACTAGGCCTAAGTTAGCATCGCTCTCCACATGTCCCATCAGCTGCAGTGGCTGAAATCTGAGCCTGTTACATTCATGAGCCACTTTCAATAGAATCTTCATATATAATCATGCAGCCTTTGTCAACATAAAGGCACTGTGTAACACCTTATCAGTAGGTAATTAGTCATTTCCAAATTGCATTAAATAGCCAATTAGTCATTAATTACACACTCATGAATAGTTAATGAGCTGTTCATTCTTAGATCCCAGGACACCATTAGACACTGGTAATGAACATATTGCCCCCAAGTTAAACTAAAGTTCCTGATTTAGCTTCTGGTGAATTATAGTTTGCATAGTGAAATCATGCTGCCACACAGAAAGGAATATTCCAACCAGTCCCTATATTCATCCACAACAGGACTCAGCTGTCTCAGAGTCCGTCTGCAAAGAGGTCAGATTTGTCCGAGATCAGCACAAAGAGCAAAAAGCATTTCAAATGGAAAGGCGCACACAGTCGTCACTGCGACCCACCGTCGCCAGTGGAAACATTGCACTGATAAAAATAGAGCCAATTATCCACAGCATTTTAAAGCCAAATATTGTGTACTACTGTTATGTAAAATCACAGTGGACAGATGAAGCATAAACGAGCGGCGCGAGTGCAGAGCTGTTGCACATGAAATAGCACAAAATTCACAAAAATGCAAGTTACACTGAAAAATCCACCAACTCGACCTCATCGAAAACAAATATCAGCAAATAAATGCAAAGGCAGTGCGATGCTCAACCCAATGATATTAACCAGGATCCAGTGAGAGGTTGGAGGAGGATCATGACCATTCAACACCACGCATTCACCACCACCTGTTGTAACATGACCACACGATCACACCGATGCACAGTACACACACATGAAGCAGAACATGCCTTTTCAATCAGACATGAACATCAGCAGTTAGCATTCATCTTTTAAAATGAGGTTTCAGTTCAATGACATTTTGTACAAAGTTGTTTATTATGCATAAATACGTAACAAACCATAAGTTTCCAAATGCTCTACAAATCTTTACACCGTTTAGGACAACTGCTTGTGGTTCACTCACAAACACGGTTGGAAACCCCCTAATTGCATAGATAGAAAATAAGCACCTTCTTTGAACTGATAGTGTAAACGTGAATTTCAGGTCAATAATAGCTTATATAAAATTCCTCCCTCTCCTTTTCGCTTTTCCAAATGGGCCTGTTGCACCTCAATGTGCAGCTCTGGTTCCCCTCACATGCAGAAAACGCCCCCATGTGCTGAAGAGCATCATCACATCAATGTTTTCTACACACTCTGCCGGCTACAGGGGGAAAAAATGCTGCTTTTCTGGTTATTTCCCAATAAGGATCATAAGTGATCCAAAAGGGCTTAGATGCTAAATCAAATGGTTGCACCACATTCTGGACTGAAAGTCAATTACAATGGGCACTGGTTGGTTGAAAACGAGTACAGCGCCTTCCTTCAGAAATGCAGTGGAGCTTTCAGCCGGTCAGGAACCAAACAATGCAATTAAACTTCATGGCATAACCTGATAAGCCACTGTATTATTCTGCAGCGGGTGTCATGACAACGACACTGAGGCCCCGCTACCTCCCGCCGTCCCAATTATTCTCAGTCATGATCCCATGAATACAGAGAGAGGGGCCACACCACACACATCCAGACTAGGGCACAGCGTAATGTCCTCTTGATGGAGAACACCATCTAGGTGGTGGATAAAAATAATCTGCAGAGTCTACGCCATCCAACAGTTTGTTTGTAATTAGAACTGGGACGGCGGCACAGACTGCAATTACAAGAGGAAAATGCAAACCACTTCTGTTAGTGTAACAAGTGATTACTGACTTTGTAATTGTGTACTGTTCAAGGGTTATTAGTGGATAATTGAAAACAATAAAGCAATTCCTTCTGTATTAAAAACACACACACTTAGATTTGTATAAATTGTCTAAGCTAATGCAAAACATACAAGCATCTACACAATCACATCTCAACACATTTTGAATAATTTAAAAACAAAATGAAACTGTACTTCATTTACAATGATACAATGTGCATACAGAAATTACACAGCTCGGACATAGAAAAAATACGGCATACAGAAATAGGTTACTTTACTTTAAAAGTCCGGCCTTTTCTAACCACTCATAACCTCACATCATCACGATTCTGGAACGGAATGAATGGAGAGAAGACACAATGCAAAAGTCATGACGTCCCAACACAGTGGTTGGAAATTTCTGGGCAAGATTTTTGACCTTATGTAAAAAAGCTTATGATTGTAAGGAAATTAAATGAAAACATTGTACACCACTCCGCAAAACGGTAAAACTGAATGTGTGCCAATTTGAGAAACAAAGTCACTTCCGCCTTTATAATTTTCATTTTCCAATGTTGTTAATATTTTTTTAACAATACCATTGTTACAAATATATGTTGTAAACAAAAGCTACATGATACATGAGTACAGTGCGTCTTATATCTGAAAGTCTTATATCCTTATCACATGCTGATTCATCAGCACAACAAACTGAATGTGACTCGGTTCGAGAATATAGAAACATCCAAACAAGTGTCTGCCGATGAAACATCCAAACCAGCGTCTGACGATGCTTCCGAATGCTGGAGTTCCTCCAGGGACTGATGAGACTGGCAGACGAGATGGAAGAGCGTTCAGATTTTTAGACAGGGATGACAATCTCATCCGCACACAAAACTTTCTACGCAAACAAAACTTTTAGTTAAGAATTTACAAGCGGAATCTGTATTTTCTTTTCTTACAGAATTTGATTAATAGGTGAAGCCTTACTACAAACTTGGTACAATTTTCATTAGTGCTGATCGATACAGACTCTCTGATTCAGGTTATGCATCGGGGGGAATAATATGTTTTACTGTCTGTTCTGTTGATGTATACTGATTTGTTGTTGTCGTTTTTTTGGTGATACGATGTCTGCCAAATTTCCTCTTGTCGTGCTGTAAGTTGAGCAATTATTGCCAGAGTGTGTTATTCAAACTCAATTTTGAAGATCGACAACTGATCCTCAGTGGAAACATCCTGAGGACTCAGAGCTGCATCGTCAGTGACGGGTTCGGAGCGGGACTCGGCCAGTCTGACAGGGACGGGAAAAAGCAGTAAAAATCATCATCAGTCCCAAAAGTACAGATCCCAGTTGATGCAGAAGGACTGAGAACCAGTCAAGTACGTGTATAAGGCGTCATGCAGCCTGCATTAAACATTAAGTCACTGATCACATCACTTACCAGTCTCCATCGCTACGTCCATGTTGCTGCATGCAACAGAAGAAAGGAGAGAAAAAGTCAGCATAAAGCTTCAAATAAATAAGCAGAGTGTCTTCCAACTTTTACGAAGTCGGTAAGCGTCTCTAAGAATTATGCATACATGGCTGCATGCGCTGTCCCTGCTCCTCCATGCATAAAGGAATGAAACGCTCAGAGAGACTTCAATTACAAAAGATGAGGTTAAATTATTTAAGATGGGAGTCAAGCTGGCGGTTACATAATAGTCACTTAAACTCCAAGCTCCTCGTTCAAATAATACATCTTCAATACATAATCAAAGCGATTTAAACCAAAGCTGACACCAATCACCAGCTGCATTGTCGCAAGCACTGAGTAACAATCCCTCTGCTCATACAGTTAATACACACGAGTCTGCTGTTTGCAGCACTGGTACAGACTCACAGGCTGCAGATACAGACAAATAAATATAGAAAAGGATAAAAAATGGAGACGAATAATATATTCAAGATCTTCTTGAATCCCTTCTTCCCTTCTTGATCAATCTAGAGAGGTTTCCAAAAAACTGTCCTAACATTTGGACTACTTAGGAAAACCTCAAACCACAATGTAACCACATGGAAATTTAAATAGATGGGACAGTAGCGACAACTCAGGGTGATCCAGAGCACACCCACGTTTCAGGACAAATCTGATTCAGTGTTAATGAACTGGCAATTCAGACGTTGGCAGCCTTGTTGGCTTTTGCAGGGGTTGTCAGCTTTAAAGAAAATAAACACTGTTCCAAGTGATGATGCCCCCCCCCTCCCCTATAAATGGGGCTTGCAGGCATAAGCAAAGGTTACCTTGAGAACGCGTCATCAAGTCCGTCCTCCACATCCTGTTGAGACATAAACAATACGAATCAACAAACATAAATTATGTCATCTCCGCTGACTCGTCTCTTTGTCATAACTTCATACAGATCTCGTCGTGTCAGTCACTATGATCTATATTCATTAGTCTCTAGCATGCAGACATGGACGACAACACACTCTTGTTATTCAACCTATTTAACATCGACTAACAGATACAATCTGACAAAGATCCATCTGTTTGTTACAGTGGATATAATTATTTAACCTTCTTATTAATTATCAGTAGAAAAATCAATGAAACAAACCCCATTTTAGGGAAATTCTGAAACACTGAACACATAAAAATGGATAATATATGAATATGGTGCCACCTAGTGTTAAACATCTGTAAGTTAATCAGTTTCATACTGTGGACAGTATTAACAGGCCTCATATTACCTCACAGAAATATTATTCCACAGTTGGAACATTGGACTAGTATTGGATCAGTACTTGGCACTGACTGATATCCTGAGCTGACCAATCAGCTGATTGATGCCAGGCGCATGCGGTGACCTACCCAGGAGTCGTGTTTGATTGGTCGCCTCCGAGTGGGGTTACTGCGAGGTGAGGGCAAGCTGAGGGAGGCTGAGAAGAAAGGCCTCCGGAGCTTCTCCTCCACCACGACAGGTTTGTGTGCCTCTGGATATGAGGGAGTGGATTAGAGGTGGACATAAGGGGAGAGTGGGGGGAACAAAAGACAGACCAGCAAACAATAAAGAACAGAGGAGACCAGATAGTGAAAGCAGAAAGGTGGAGCACATCTAGATACAGAACACATTCTCAGACACGTTAAACGTATTCATTATTACAGGCCAGTCATCTAAGTGGTCAGGTCAAATCTTTATAAATGAAATACACATTACAAAAATAACAACAACAACTATCACTGTAATTCCATTAGAACTATCTGACATCCCATATACTGAAAACCATGTACTGTAGTTGCACCTCAACTGCCTCATACTAACAAACAGCAAAACAGTGAGCTGTGAACAGTGTAGTGATACACATTCCTATAGATGAAACCTCTGTCTTAGTGTGACGTGCAGAGACACACTGGGTGAGGACAAAAATAAAACACACACACACCTGCTGACACACACTGAGAATCTGTTGTCTGTGTCTGCACACTGTCTGCTGCACAGGAACAGCAGGTCCTGCTCTTCTTGCTTTTACCTGCAGACACAAACGGAGTATTTTTACAAATGAGACCTGAGGTAAACAAAGGGATGCATCCTTTGTTCAGTCAGCTCACCTTCCTGAGCGACCTCCCAGAGATCCAGAGCCACTTTAAAGGCCTGGGCCACTGTTAATGTCACAGCTTGTGCCTGGAGGAACATAGGGAATGTTATCATCATAATTATATAATATGTACTAAACATGACCTCTAACCTGTGTTAAATCACGTCTCAACCGTTGTATTTCTGTAACAAATGAATTTGTATACATTTCTAAACAAGTTAATAATAATCTACAAACTGAAAAAGATGTAGGTGGACCTGAAAGAAACTGCCACAAGATGGAGCCATCTCCATTCATGTCGCTTGCTGCCCCGATCCTGCTCATTACATTTAACCTGATCTCCCAAAATAAACTGACCCCCTAACCCACTAAGCAAGCATTCAATGCATTCAGGCTGAATATGGGTATATACACAACAGAATCAGAACCAGTGCACACTTACAATCTTTTTCTTTTGGCAGAGAAACGCATGACACTCCAGAGTCTCATTGAACGGACTCTGGGAGACATACGCAAAGACCTTGTCCTGAGTTTTATCTGCTGTGCAGTAAGAGATTCTGAAAGAGAGGACGGAGGAGACGTAGTTCAAGTGGAATCCATTCATCTGACATAGTGCAGTTGTTATGATGCATAAACATGCATCACAGGAGATACATTTTCATATAAAGCAAAAGGACAACATGCCTGAACCGGCTTCAAAAGACGCACTAAAAAGGAAGTCATTCATTCGATCAAACAACAAGCGTGAACTCAGCAGCCTCCACATCTCCCTCTCAGATTGTTTACTGGCCTGCACCACTGATGCATGACCCACATAGCAATGCCCACGACACCCAGCTCCCCATGCGTTCAAATTCATATCTGAGCCTTAATTGAGGAAAAAAATGAGCAGAGAAAAAGTTGAAAGGGTTGACCTATTTAAGTTGAGAAAAAAAAAACATGTGATTGTACAAAGCGTAATATGGTCAGTATGAAGTTGTTGTATTATGATATTAATTACTCCCTCACCAGCTCAATTTACTGTCTTGTCCAAATGCACATAAGTCAATATGTGCATATGGGCAAAAGTCTAGAATTAAATGAACAGTAGATCTGTGGCACAAAATAATATAGTGACGACAACAACAACAACAACATGGAAATTATAAAATACACAAATGAATCCCCATCTAGTATATCATGAATAAGAATCATATACACAAACACACACACATACACACTACACACTGTGCTTTAGTCACAGAAAATAGTTGATTTAATATGAGATATATGTTAGTATAATGGGAGTCTGCCAACAGGAGAACTCACTGAAGGAAACACACAGTTTACGATTGTTTTTATTTGCAGCTGTTTTTGGTTGATACAAAATCTGTGCATGGAGATTTCACACGGCTGCTGCAAGAAAAAATCTAAATATATCTCTTTCTTCCGATAAAAATGAAAAATGAATCATATTCGCAATATGAGCCTTCAGCTTGAAACAAAAGAAAAGAAAAAAATAATTGACAGCATCAAATATTTTTTTCACTAAGCCTGAACAACAGAGGCTGAGCTGTCAGGTTGCATCACATCCCCAAAGAGGCTGTGTGGACCATCAGCCTTTGATCAGCTCACTGTGTACAGCACCCGGTGTTGGTGAGGAAGAGGAAGAATATCAATTGCAATATTTAAATATTTACAGTACAGACTGAATATCACTTCACACATCAAAGCTCGAAATTCTCTGGAGACACCGAATAAAGTAGCTACGCTTTTTACCCGACAAGGGTCTAATAACGAAACACAAGATTTTTGCAAAACAGGTTTCAATGCTTTCTTCCCGACTGGTTGATATGCTGGTCGCTCACTCAGGGCTCTTGTCAGAATATAAACCAGCAGCGCCAACCTAGATGCAAGGACCATATTGGACGCAACACCGGCATTTCATGTTTTCAGTTTCTTTCACTTTTGCAACATTTTATTGTGTGTAGATTTACTGTATATTGCATGATCGTTATTTGAAAGGAATCTAATATACCTCATTTAAAATATATATATATGTATATATATATATATATATATACATATATATATATATACAGGGGATCCTCGTGTTACGTCGGTCGCGAGATACGTTGTTTTCGTGGTTACGACACATCTCCCGT
>JAFBJQ010006893.1:0-10389 GCA_016785345.1 Trinectes maculatus | reverse complement strand
ATTTTCACACCAGCTCCTGGTTCTGGATATCCAGTGCTTGCGAACATGTAGCCCAGGTACAGTAACTGACTGTTCTTCGGCTGCTTGTACCAGAGGATTCGATTATAGTTGTCAATACTGTGTGAACAGCTGATTTGGGCAGATTGTTGTGGTTTCTTGTACTGGTCAGCTGGAGTTTGCTGGACTTTGTGGCTGAGAGAGGAACCTGTAGAAGAAGGGTCGCAGGAGCATCAATCTACCATATTAACAAACAATGATAAATACACTGACATGAGCTAGAACCAAAATATAGTTATGGTTTGCAATTTTTTAATGTTTTATATTCTTGAATTTAAAACACAAAGGGAGGCTCTGTGAATAGAACCAGTGATTAATGTAAAAATGAAAATAAATTGTTTCATTTACCTGATACCAGCATGATATTAAAGGATATGCAGAAGATGGTGATCATATTGTGTTTGATAGATGGATGTAAGAAGATCATCATAATCAGTGGTATGTTTTCATGGCTGTATATGTGTCTCTTCTGAATAGACACACCTCTGGTAAAAATTAGATGGTGATGTTAATAATGTAACACCCTCTTCCTGAACTGCTACCCCACATGACAGATGTACTTTACTGCCCCCCTGTGAGAAGAGGGAAAACAACAAGCACCTGAAGTGAACCCAGAGTGTGTTCCCTCTGTGTGTAGCAGTTCATCTATACTTTAACATGAAGTTAATACACTGTTAAACTGCATAAGAGTCCGATTACAATTCAAAAAACACTGTATATATCTATATATTATGCTGGATCTCTTTGGGACAGTGTGACTGCAGTGATGCTTGCTGGGAAAAAAAAATCACAATTTATGTTGATACAAAAGCCATATTCTGTTTAGAAAGCAGCTTGCTACTTATTCTTTCCTCTGAATAGAAGCAAAATGAAGTGCAGTGGAGTCGCTGATATCATCTTCTCCACAATGTGGTGGAGCTCCTTCCTCCATTCGATGAGTATTAATTTGAGCGTGTTTTTGTCACAGGCCTGAGGTCTGGTGCGACGCCGTGTAAACTGGCAGCGCACAGATAAACGGCTTCATCTGTCTCCTGAACGCTGGTTATTGTCAGAGTCCACTGCTTGTTGTGTGACCTCGTTGCCTGATAACCAGATTCAAAGCCTGGTTCAAGGTTTTCTTTACCTGCTACTAAATAGACTATTAACTGAAAGCCTTTCCCTCTCAGCTGTCTGTACCAATACAGGTACTGATAGTCAGTGTCGTTCTGGTAACAGTGAATTTCTGCCGAGCCCCCGGGAATCCTGGCGATGGCGCTGGGCCATTGAGTAATTAACACAGAGTGCGAAACTCCTGAAACAAAAGGAAATAGAAAAAAAAAATCATAAATGTCCTCGATATCAGTTTAATATTAAATGTGATTTAAACCAATTACGGTAAGTTGTCTAGTAACATTTAATTTATTTCTTTAGATATTTACTTTACCTGCAGCCCACAATACAGAGAAAGTAAAGGTGGTGATGCTTGGAATCATTTTAACGTTGAGGTGAGAAATAAATGACGACGCACCAACAATACACCAACTCTTGAGATTTGATGGGAGGAAATGACATCAGAATCTGTGCTGCAGTAAACACCCCCAAAGAATAGGTTCATTCGAGTTCATTACTCAAAGGCTCATTAGCATTGACAGTTTTGTCAGTACATGATGTTATTTCATTACATAAAGTATGTGATGAGTGAGGAGGTTTGTGTAAACACTGCCCTCTGTTGTTCAGTGTTCAAACAGTGATTCACATGGAATAGAACAACCCCGGGTCATAGAAATGTTGGAGTATGTCTACTTCATTCATGGCTATGTATCTGTTTATTTTATATCTCTTTGTTTGTGTTTACATCTTCACAATTATACATATTTTTATTTGCCTGTTTTTTCTTGTACTGTAATAAGCTACAGCAGCTTATGTCTAAATTTCACTTGGGTTCAGTTCATAGTTTCAGCAAAATATGCATGAAAAGGTGTTAAAATAAATATTTTATGCCAAGTTAAAAACTCACCTGTCCACATCATGTTTACTCATGTTTACTTTCACTGGCTTTTTTCTTTGACTCTTTAACTCTGTGTCACAGAGTTTCAGTGTGAGAGGTTTTTGTTTACCAGTCGCTGTCTGGGGGAGGGGGGGCGATGTTTTTGTGAAGAGCAGATGGGGGGGTGATGTACTGTGGCTGACTAGCTGCACAGAAATATGTGGCAGTGTGATCAGGTGCTTGTAGCTTGACGATGGAGAGCGAGCCCGTCTTTTGGTTGCTGCTCAGATCTCCGGTTAATGCAAAGTGTGGTCTATACTGTTCCTCCACGCTGTCGTTGTTGAACTGAGCATATCCATATCCCAGAAGTCTCAGAGCCTGCTCCCCGGCTGACTGCTGGTACCACAGCATCACCCTGTAGTCGCTTTGTCCGTGGCTACAGACAAGGCGGGCATCGTCACCAGCCTTTCTGATGAGAGCAGGAGGAGACTGGTGGACCTGAACCCCCAGAGAAATCCCTGCTGTAGGTCAGATTATTGGTTTAGGAACTGAATGATAATCACTAACACATGATCACACATTGATATACAGTGAAGCTGTTGTTACCTGTGAGCAAATAGAAGAACAGCAATGTGATCATGGTGTTGAGCTGTGACATGTCAGTGCAGTATGAGTTCATTCATTAGTCTACGTTGTGTTGTGTTGTGATGTGATGCTCCAGTGAGGCGTGGCTTTCATGTCTATATATCATCAGACACCAGAACAGACACAAACACCACTGTCTTTGCTAATAATGATATGCATCAAACTGAAATATGACCACAGAAAGCAGGTGTGAGGAAACTCATTCTAAACTGTAAATGACAAGTGACTTGTTGTCAGAACAGATTTTTGTTACCGGGCTTTGCATTGTGATGTATAAGAGTGAAGAGGAACCAGTAAAATCTCCAGCGATGTCAAAGTCCTTATTATATTTTTCTTCCATTCAGACAAATTTGAAGTCACTGTATCCAACAAGTTTGATTGATGTGTCTCCTCGTGAGTCCCAGTACCAGCGAATCAGCAAATCATTTTTACTTTTTTGAGTTTTGACAAGCTAATGGAAATTAGAAGGCAGATCAGTTTTTTTCTGTCATGTGTCACATATTTAAACGCCTGTAGATGATATGTATAATTATCTGTTGCTGAAATCTGATCACACTGTCACTGTTTATGTTAAAAAACAATCGCAAATGCCAACGCAGAACAGAATCTCTTATCATCCTCTGACATCACCATAATGTATAGAAAGAAAAGTGTGTCAGTGGTGGCAATGTTGCGTTTGAGTCTTTCTGGAGCTCTAGCATCCCCTACTGGTGATGTCAAAACATAGTTTACAATACACCAGATTTATTAGCAGTCATTTTTTGTTCAGCCTCTAATACTTATCACGTCACTGTGTTTACTGACGGCACAGAAATACAGCCCGCTGTCTTCAGGCTGCAGGTTTTTCACAGTGAGAGCACCACTCTCTATGCTGTCTTTGATGACTGAATACTTGGTTTGAGTGACACCACCGCCAAAGTCCGGCTGCCCTCCGTAAACTGTGTACACAATGAGGGTCATGGTCTCCCCAGGACGCTGCCTGTACCAGTCCATCTGGTTATGACCAGCATCTCTGTTGTGACTGCAGTTCATCTCTGCAGATCTGGCCAAATGACTCCAACTGATCGCAGGGTGTTGTGTCACATGCTGGCAGTGACCTGTGGAGAAAACACAAAACTGTTGTTATTTTATTCCTTACATAAGAATAGTCTCATCCAATAAAGAGATATTTCCTTTATGTTTCACTGTATATGTTTTTAATAATTTGAGTTGAGTGATCTGATTATTATCAGACCGATGTTGTTGTTGTTGTTGTTGTTGTTGTTGTAGACTCAGTGAACACAATAAGATTGTTATTTGCATACATGCATGTTTGTTCTCGTACCTTGTAGCCACAGAGACGAGACTGCAAGTACAGTGATTAGTCGAGCCATTGTAATGATCCTGATAAAATGAGCCACAGCCAAGCTGCTCTTCGTCTGCGGCAGCTCTTTATAATGGGAGGTGTTTCTCCACACAGAGGACCGCCCTAAATCATCTCTCATCAATATGACAACAAAGACCAACGTTGGTTAGAATGGCTTCTTCCAGGTGTGGGACAGCGTGAGCTGTCATAGAGACATGAAAACAGTGTGATGTGTAGGTTTTTGTACTGAGGATCAGTGATGTGTAGCACAGTGTAGACTAGCAGCACAGAAGTACACAGCACTGCTGTTCAGGTTGACTCCTTCAATGGTTAATGTGCAGGTCTGGTCTTTATTCGAACCCCCTTCTATTTTCACACCAGCACCTGGTTCTGGATATCCAGTGTTAATTACCATGTATCCCAGGAGCTGTAACTGACTGTTCTTTAACTGCTTGTACCAGAGGATTTGATCATAGATGTCAATACTGTGTGAACAGCTGATTTGGGCAGATTGTTGTGGTTTCTTGTACTGGTCAGCTGGAGTTTGCTGGACTTTGTGGCTGAGAGAGGAACCTGTAGAAGAAGGGTCGCAGAAGCATCAGTAACAACATACATCACAAGATTTGACTCTGAATACAAAAACCCTACGTATTTTATACTGGCTGTACATAAGCAAATACATAAACACGTGGAAAAAAATAAAAATCAATGATGAAATCACCTGAGGCCAGAGTCGTGTTGAAAATCACACTTAGGATTAATGAAGACAGGAAAATCATTTTGTGTTTTCTTCAGCGTATCAGCACTTACTGATTATTTCAAACCTCCTATCGGAGTTAACTCTCCCATCAGCCAAATGGGCACAGGAGGTGGGTGGTGTCGTCATATATCCCCCTCCCCTCCACATTCTAAACATCCTACTGCTACACTGCCACCTAATGAGAGGAAGAAAGAGGTGTTGGGTGCTGAGCGGATCAGAAAAGTGTGATGTGTAGGTTTTTGTACTGAGGATCAGTGATGTGTTGCACAGTGTAGACTAGCAGCACAGAAGTACACAGCACTGCTGTTCAGGTTGACTCCTTCAATGGTTAATGTGCAGGTCTGGTCTTTATTCGAACCCCCTTCTATTTTCACTCCAGCTCCTGGTTCTGGATATCCAGTGCTTGCTAACATGTAGCCCAGGTACTGTAACTGACTGTTCTTCAGCTGCTTGTACCAGAGGATTCGATTATAGTTGTCAATACTGTGTGAACAGCTGATTTGGGCAGATTGTTGTGGTTTCTTGTACTGGTCAGCTGGAGTTTGCTGGACTTTGTGGCTGAGAGAGGAACCTGTAGAAGAAGGGTCGCAGGAGCATCAATCTACCATATTAACAAACAATGATAAATACACTGACATGAGCTAGAACCAAAATATAGTTATTGTTTGCAATTTTTTAATGTTTTATATTCTTGAATTTAAAACATAAAGGGAGGCTCTGTGAATAGAACCAGTGATTAATGTAAAAATGAAAATAAATTGTTTCATTTACCTGATACCAGCATGATATTAAAGGATATGCAGAAGATGGTGATCATATTGTGTTTGATAGATGGATGTAAGAAGATCATCATAATCAGTGGTATGTTTTCATGGCTGTATATGTGTCTCTTCTGAATAGACACACCTCTGGTAAAAATTAGATGGTGATGTTAATAATGTAACACCCTCTTCCTGAACTGCTACCCCACATGACAGATGTACTTTACTGCCCCCCTGTGAGAAGAGGGAAAACAACAAGCACCTGAAGTGAACCCAGTGTGTTCCCTCTGTGTGTAGCAGTTCATCTATACTTTAACATGAAGTTAATACACTGTTAAACTGCGAGAGTCCGATTACAATTCAAAAAACACTGTATATTGGCCTGTGAAAACTTTTTTACAGCCACAAACACATTTTTGTGTGAACATTTTCTTATGTTAATGCAGATGTTGTACTGTTTGGACAGTCATTTGAATATTACACAGTAATATAAGTTACACTCAATAATCTGAACTGCTACTTTACGGATTTTGACCAAAGTCTATGTTATGGTGTTTGGTGACATAATGTTATTCTGGCTTTTAGATCACAAAGACATGATTAGTATAAACACAACCAGAAGTGCTGTCACCAATACACGGGCTTGAGCTCCCTCTGTTGTTTATGAAAGAGACTGTTTTGTTGTGATCACTGACACAGGTAGTGGGGTTTTTGTGGAGCTGCCTGAGTCACTCGTATCACTGTGTTTACTCGCGGCACAAAAATACACTCCACCGTCCTCAGGCAGCAGCTTCTTCACTGTCAGAGACCCCGTCTCAACATTTTTCTTCTCTGCTGGATATTTGTCCTTACTGAAGCCACTTTGATACGTGTGTGGGGGGGTTGTAGTCGTGGAAACTATTTGCTCCATTCCCTGCCCGGGCAGCTGTCTGAACCAGTACATCACGAAGTAGTCACCACCCTTGGTTTGGTTGCAGTTCATTGTTGCATTGTCACCCGTGTTTTTCCACAGTATGGGTGTTTGTGTGACCTGACTCCCATCAGTGAGACCTGCTTTTAACAGTTAACACACAGTTAAGTGAAAACTATAAGTAGAACACAAGGAGGCCTTCTGCTGCCATAGAGACAACTAATCACTTAATTAAAGTGTTTCACCTTTCATCCAAAGCAGCGATATCAGAAAGACGAGGCGACCCTGTCTCTCCATGTCCACGTCGTCAGAGTCAGTGTATGAGATGTAACTGTCAGTTACTGTCAGCTCCACAGATACAAGGAGCAGTGGGTGGGAGTGTTAGCTGCCGTTTGTGACGTGTGATCCTGCAACTGAAAGACAGGGGGCGACTTAGAAATTCATTTTTGATACTTGAGGTCCCCCTAATGTACATGAGTGAAAGAGGTTAGCAAGATGTGCACTGAGGTTTTTGTGGATCTACCACGTGTGACTGTATCACTGTGTTCACTGACACTACAGAAGTACAAGCCTTTATCGCCTGGCACCAGATCCTGTACCGTCAGTGTCCCGCTGTGAGCGTCAGGCTTGGTGACTGGGTATTCTCAGGGGTTGGGTTTTCCAGATATAGATATCCCAGGAACTTTAGAGCTCTGTTATTGTCTTGTTTGTACCAGAGAATTTGATTATAATTTGTTACGTTGTGTGAACACTTGATCTCGCTGTCAACAGATCCACCAGTTCTCTTAATGATGAAAGGAGGTGTTTGGACAACACTTTTAATGTCAGCGGCACCTGAGGGGAAAAAAAACACATGAGATTTAACAAAGTGAAACTATTAGTTGTGTGCAGCATCGTCCTCTGGCTGTCAAACTCACCCGTATGCCCTGGCACATGAAGGAAACAACACACAAACAGGTAGAAGATCATTTTATCACACGTTTCTCATGGACTCGAGCAGCAGCCTTCTTTTCCTGTCACTTCATCTCCTGTGGACCAGAGCACATTACTGTTGCCACATCATAAACAGGGGGAGGTGTCAGATACTAACATCACGCCTTCAGAGCTATATGACAACATGAGTATTTTACAGGAAGTTGTTCAAACATGTAATTTTATAGATTTTATTTATTTTAATTCGTTTTCAAAAATGTCCAAACTGCAGCTGATAATGATTTTTAGCTTAGTGCAGGAATTGATTGTAGTATTTCAGTGATGTCCTGTACAAATACAGTACATGTGAAATACAGAACACAGAAACACAACAACGAGAACAACTACAAGTTCATCTCTGTTATATTGTTTATTGTGTAAGGTTTTACTGTTCCACATATGAGCTTTTGCTTTCTGATACCTGTCAGTCATTATGAGTAAATTGGTTGATGTGTGGACTATTCATAATAAAATTATATTTATGTGCATGATAATTTGTCATGTATAATAATGCTACGTTTTGGTTAGTTAATTAGATTTCACCAACTAAAGCTTTCATTAAGATATTGGTGTTTTCCTACAGTTTTAATCGTAGCAATAGCGACACAGGAGTGAGAGACGTTCAGTGTAACTGGGAGTATGTGTGGTGTTTGACTTCCCCCTACAGTCCATGAAATAATCTGGTTTGGTGACTGGTTGGTGAACTGCTAAGTT
The DNA here is from genome assembly GCA_016785345.1 of Trinectes maculatus. Lineage (NCBI taxonomy): Eukaryota > Metazoa > Chordata > Actinopteri > Pleuronectiformes > Achiridae > Trinectes > Trinectes maculatus. The sequence goes on along the minus strand of JAFBJQ010006893.1, from coordinate 2,259 downwards.
TACACTCAATAATCTGAACTGCTACTTTCCGGATTTTGACCAAAGTCTATGTTATGGTGTTTGGTGACATAATGTTATTCTGGCTTTTAGATCACAAAGACACGATTAGTATAAACACAACCAGAAGTGCTGTCACCAATACATGGGCTTGAGCTCCCTCTGTTGTTTTATCAAAGAGACTGTTTTGTTGTGATCACTGACACAGGGAGTGGGGTTTTTGTGGAGCTGCCTGAGTCACTTGTATCACTGTGTTTACTCGCGGCACAAAAATACACTCCACCGTCCTCAGGCAGCAGCTTCTTCACTGTCAGAGACCCCGTCTCAACATTTTTCTTCTCTGCTGGATATTTGTCCTTACTGAAGCCACTTTGATACGTGTGTGGGGGGTTTGTAGTCGTGGAAACTATTTGCTCCATTCCCTGCCCGGGCAGCTGTCTGAACCAGTACATCACATAGTAGTCAGCACCCTTGGTTTGGTTGCAGTTCATTGTTGCATTGTCACCCGTGTTTTTCCACAGTATGGGCGTTTGTGTGACCTGACTCCCATCAGCGAGACCTGCTTTTAACAGTTAACACACAGTTAAGTGAAAACTATAAGTAGAACACAAGCAGGCCTTCTGCTGCCATAGAGACAACAAATCACTTAATTAAAGTGTTTCACCTTTCATCCAAAGCAGCGATATCAGAAAGACGAGGCGACCCTGTCTCTCCATGTCCACGTCGTCAGAGTCAGTGTATGAGATGTAACTGTCAGTTCCTGTCAGCTCCACAGATACAAGGAGCAGTGGGTGGGAGTGTTAGCTGCCGTTTGTGACGTGTGATCCTGCAACTGAAAGACAGGGGGCGACTTAGAAATTCATTTTTGATACTTGAGGTCCCCCTAATGTACATGAGTGATGGAGGTTAGCAAGATGTGCACTGAGGTTTTTGTGGATCTACCACGTGTGACTGTATCACTGTGTTCACTGACACTACAGAAGTACAAGCCTTTATCGCCTGGCACCAGATCCTGTACCGTCAGTGTCCCGCTGTGAGCGTCAGGCTTGGTGACTGGGTATTTCTCCCCTCTGAAGCCAGGTTCATATTCAGGCACTTTGTTTGTGTACACGAACACTATTTGTTTCATGCTTTCTCCAGGCAGCTGTCTGTACCAGTACATCTGGTAGTAGGTAGCTCCCTTTGTGTGGCTGCAGTCCATAGTTGCATTTCCACCCTTGTCTTTCCACAGTGTGGGAGTCTGTTTGACATCATTAGCATCAGTAAGACCTGTGTGTTAGAACAGTTCAAATCAACAGTTAATTTATTTTTTCAAGATCATTAAAAGAATCATGAAATGAATGAATGAAAATAATGGAATGTTTGTATTCTATAAAATTATGATATTATAATGTATCATAATAAAATATCATGATCAAAAAGCATAATATATTTCATGGATTACCTTTAGTCCACAGTAGAGAGACTGACAGTATGATGATGGTAGTATCCATGTCCTCTATGACAGAAACTACTCAACTCTTTTCTACAATTAGAGTTATGGCTGGAGGTGTGTCAGTACGTAAGTGATTTGTTTCTTTCTACCTTGTATACGATATCACTGGTGCTGTCGCCCCCCCTACAGGTCAGCACGATCATGTACAACTAAGCAGTTATTCAAGTAAGTCAGTCAGATTTTTAATCAATAATAATTCAATAACATTGACAAGACAGAGGAGCCCATCTTTTATTACCGAGTGTTTTCTCTCACGTAAAACAGTTTGGATGTGTGACCTCTGCCAATCAAGACATTATTTTCAGGGCATTTTGTGATTTTAATTGTTGAGTAGTGGGTTCTACATCATGACCCCCAGACAAGGTCAATGTTGTGTCATGGTTCGATGATGAATATGTTGAGAGGTGTGGTTTAGATGGCGGCTGAGTGCAGGTGTTGTGGTGCCTGTACATCCTGTCTGTCTGCCTTTTGGTTTTGACGTGAGGGTTTTTGTATTGACGTGAGGGGACTCTGCTGCACTGTGTTTACTAGCAGCACAGAAATACACGCCACTGTCAGTTAGTGAAAGATTAGAAATGCTGAAGTCTGAATGTTTCCTGCCATCTCCTGTAAAGCTGATTTTTCCTTTCACGTCCTCCTCAGGGTTTGGGAATTGCAGATTCAAAATTCCCAGGAACTTTAGAGCTCTGTTATTGTCTTGTTTGTACCAGAGAATGCGATTATAATCTGTTACGTTGTGTGAACACTTGATCTCGCTGTCAACAGAT
>JAFBJQ010006871.1:322534-357874 GCA_016785345.1 Trinectes maculatus | reverse complement strand
ACATGTCAAATACGAAATAGGTTTACTAGTACTGTATTGGCTTTTTTTAAATTAGTAATTGTATTCAGTAACTGAATAACAGGTTAAAGGTCAAACTCACCTGAACACCGTTAAGCGATGCAACACCCATGTAGAGGAACACACCATATAGCACGGGCATGGGAATGAACTGAAGGACGAAGGGCACAAATTAAAAACGGCTTTCATTTCATATGTATGAACTCTAAATCAACTCAAAGACAGTGAGAAAGAAAAAGGTTTAGCGACACAGCTCAGTTAAAAATAGTCCACGAGCAGCTTTTCTAAGAACATCCTTTCACATCAGTGGAAGCAGTAAATGGCTGCTCGCACTGAATCTGCTTTGGGAACAACTGGAAATAAAAAAGGTCAACTGCAATCTAATAAGCCAGTGACGTGTCCCATCTAATTAAATCAATATTCTATTTTATTGGGAGTGAAAAATGAAAAGACACTTATTGCATCATCAATAATCATAGGCCAACGTCAAGGAAATAAACAAGAGTGTGGGAGCAGAAGCACAGTATTCAAAAGTCCACAAGGGGGAGTAGCAGCTCCACCAATCACCACTTTTTTTTTTAAATATACATGGCGGCTTAATGAGGAATGGAAAGTCAAAGGCACTCTGCTGTGATCACAGCTTAAGCACTGGTGAACATGCTTATTTCACATTGCATTACTTCAACTATGGGAGTACATAATCGGATGAACAGAAGATTTAAAAATTGTATCATATTAAAAAAGAAGGGTGACAGGGTTTGTCCTAACAGAGGAGGACAGTAATCCACATTTCAATTGGGGAATGACGAAGGCGGAGAAATACCTTGAGGATCGGGGCCATTAAGACTGAGAGTCCTGTGAGGATGAACACAAAGATCCCGGTGACTCTCTGTTCCCTGGATTGAGGGAAAAGCCGAACAGCAAAAAGATCAAATCAGTAACACTGACAAGCATCGGATACAATAACTCTGAACAATACCGCGGTTCAGTCCATACAAACAAATTACTAGAGATAATATTGCATCTTTGTTGCAAACCTGGGGAAATAAATGACAGTGTTCATAATGAACTTCATAAAGACTCAATCAGTAATGTTTTGTTTTTTTATGGACTACAGTGACTACTATCTTTTTAAAAAAGAGACTACAGGTGTGCAATTATATGTATTTGTTTGAGGCTCAACACTGATACTTCACCATTTTCTTTTTTGTTTAACTTCTGTTTGGGTGTTGGGTTTTACACAACTAGACTAGTCTGCCTCCCAGCTACTTGCCAAAAGGCTTATTTACACCTGGCAAGCCTAAATGAATGCAATTAACTACTTCGCACAGTCAAAGCAAACACTACTGTGGGAAAACCGGGAAAAGCATCTGGTCAAGTCAAGTATGAAGCAATTTAATTTTTCAATGACGCAGGCACCGCGTCCAACAGCTCTGCTGACATACCTGACACCCAGGAATTTGGGCTGCTCCCCGGGGGCTGACGTCTCGGTCTCCATTTTCAGAGAGTCAATGTGGGCGATGGAGATGACAGTGGCTGCCACGTACCACGGCAGGCCCGTGAAGGAGCAGATGATGATCAGGATGGCCACCCAGAACAGGTCCAAGTGATACCCGGCTCCTTTCTGAGAGGTGTCAGAAGACAAAAAGTCAGGCCCGAGAAGAAGCAAGTGCTTTATCGCGTGTAAACCGCAGGAGGAGAGATTCTCTCAGGGACACAGATACCATAATTACACAGGTTTCCTCATTCACTCTTTATTTTTGTTTTTAACATCTTAATGACAATGGTGTTTGACGACATCTTAACGACAACATTTTGCAATTACACCACTATCACGCACCCTACATAAATATCCTCTTTTATAAGATTAAAGAATTCAAAAGTGACTATTTACACTCACCTTTTTTCATAAAAAATCTTTTAAAACAGACTTATTTACTCAATTATAGTCTTATTAAATATATTTTAATTTTATATATTTTTAAAACAAACCAGAAGGAGGGTGCACTTGGTTAACCTGGCTTACCTAAAATGCTTTTTAGAAAATGAATGAAACTTAGAGGCAGTGAACCCACCTTGAGTTTGTGCTCCTTCCTGTTGACAATCACTGCGGTGACCTGCTGATCCATGAATATCAGGATGGTGACCAGCAGGGCGGGGAGTGCAGCTGCGAGGTACACCCACCAGGGATTCCCTCCAAAAGGAGGAACAAACCAGCCCCTGTGTGGACTCGTGGGCTTTAAATAAATAAATAAATTAATTAATAAAGTACAATTTTTATTTCCATGAGACAGGGTTAACCAGATATGGAGACTGATATTACTGTTGCAATCATTGCATGAGTGAAATCTGTGGATTAAGGCTGTGGAGTCAAACAAAGCTGGCTCTGTGCGTGCAACCAGAAGAGCATGTGTGTTCTCAAATCACCTATAATCAACTTGTTATTTGATGCAGGTGCCCGCTCCTCTACCCTATCATTCCCTTTCTCCATGTCAGAGCAAGGGAACACCAGCTGATTTTAGCAACAACTGTGTCTGAGACTCAGGTGATATGTTTCAGGTACTGAGCAAACTACAATGAAAGCATTATGCTGAGATTTCAATCAATTACAGGGTCTCTCTAGCGGGACTGTGTAATTGGAGAAAACTGCATCCCTCCGACTCTCATTCTGCTCCAAACTATTCATTGCGATTACTTTGAGCACACATTTGGAAAAATATTGCAAAAGTTGTTTTATTAAAAGCACTGCAATGTGTTGCAGGTACCTTGAATTCACTTGGCACTATGAGCTTTGGAGTGTCCACACCGACAAAGGCGTCCACACCGCAGAAGAGAAGGATGGTCAGGATGATTGCAAAGTCACTGATGAGCTTCCTCACCTGGAAGGAAGAGAAGTTCAAAAACCGTCGTTCAGCAGTGTTTCTTTTTTGTTCACTAGTGGTAGAATAAACTTTCCTATACCGACATTTATCCTCAAGTGTTGGGCAAAAGACCTGCGCCATGATAAACATTGTGTTTTCAGATCAACAAACACTAGCTGATATAACCTCGCTGACTCTGCATATTTCTTCTTTTTTTTTTTTTTACTGCAAGTGCAGCAATACCTGCTGTTGTTCAGCAGCGGGAGACTAACTCTAGCTATGTCTTAAAAAGGCAAGTGCCGTGGTTGAACAAGGAATGATGACGAATGAACATATTTCCATCAGCCTCAGACAGATTTCTGTCCCAAATAGAATAAAACTAAGACGATGAACATTGTAAAATTTATTTGTGAATTTATCAAAAAAAAAAAAAATTCGTTTTGATTGATTTGTATAAAAAAAACAAATAACTTATTTGTGGTCCATAAAGACTGTAAATGTAAAATCGAACATTCTCCCATTGACTCTCATTGTCATCTGAGCTTTTTCCTACTCTTGAATTTGTTGGCTGAATGTCAAGGACATCCACAGTGATCAGTAAAGTCAACCAATTCACTGTGCAGCTGTGTACGCTGGAAGAATCTGTGCCGCACATCCACTGATGTGCACTGTCACTCACTGTGGTGGGGAAGAAGCGGCTCGTCTTGAACTTCTTCAAGCCCATTGAGCAGGTGTAGGTGCCGAAGAACAAGATGAAGGACATGAGGGTGATGTCCGGCACGTAGCCACAGGCCTCTCCCACCAGCTGCCCTCCAAACTTCAGACACTGCTCCCTGTTTAGAGACTCCCAGGTGGCGTTCAGTTGCTGTGGAGACAAGGACAAAGAGACTCCTTGAACCAGCAACAAACAGTATCTGCTGGAACGTTTCTGTGTCAGTGCATCAAGCAAATGTTACAAAATTTGCAATTTTGTGTTTCACAAAGCTGCACAACACGTACCAGATCTGTACCGTTTGTCCAGGCAGAGACGTCAAGTATATCTGATGAGTTTCCTGGTAGAACAGATTAAAAAAAAATTAACATATTATCACTGCAGCAAGAATACTTATATTACATGCAGTATCGCATTGGCAGTGTCGACAATCCTGCCAAGCCATTTATGACACAGAAACTGATAGGGCCGTTGCGAAAGTAAACAGTGGTATCAACTGGCTGATTCATTCTAGTATCATTTGTTATTGCCACTGTAAACACAGAAAAGAATAAATTCAAAGCTTTGCCTGACACCTAACAGTTCAACCGCTGCCAAAATGGGACAAGAAACAATGAGACAGTTTAGCTCTAAAGGTCTTGTATCAGTGGGAACACAGATACAAGACCGGTGCCGTGTCGTCAGCTGGGTTTTTACCTGGCGATTGTGGGAAGTGGGAGGTGAAGATTACGTACCGGGCAGACATCTGCAGTCGTAGAGCGTGATAAGGTTGCGGTCATAGTCGCTGTTGATCGGGTTGTGGTGCGCCAGCTTGATCATCTTTTTGAACGAGTCGTATATGAAGATGAAGCTGATGAGCGCGGAGAAGCCCTCCTCTGTGAAACGCGTGAAGTACTGCACCAGGAAGCTGGCATCCGTGGCAACCAGCACCAGACAGAATATACCCGACCACAGGCCGATCCACAGCCGGAACTCAAGGTAGTCGAAGTTGTTGTCTCTGGGGAGGACATGTTCTCTGTGAACAAATGCTATAACCCCCCCTCTCACAGAATTCACCATCACTGTCACCATCTTTATGTGGTGTATATTTACGTCCAGAGTACATGCAACACATCGACCTGGCATATATGTATTCTGCAGCTGTAGGCGGACTAACAGCTGCCAGCAACAGCACCCGCTGACATGAGGCACGGAAACATTTGCAGAGACATGGACACTGCCACATTCTTCACTCACAGTGTAAAATGAAATGAGGGTGAATAATTGATAGTGGAACATAATCAGCGCGGCGTTTGGTAACGCTAGACGAAATGGAAGAAGTGGAAGTGAATACAGTGGAAGGAGGAGGGAGAGAGTCGGTGTTTATCGGCCTTTAACAGCCATCAGGAGTTGGCACATTGTTAATCTGTGCAACACGTGGTAATGAAAGCTGGGATTATTTTCATATATTGTTGCGGAATCCATTTTCCCTTTCTGCCAATTACATTGTTTAATGCACTTTATTATCCCTTCCCTGTCATGTGGTTCTAAACCAGGATGTGTGCGGCGGTGATGTTGTTCCAGAATCAATCAGGGCAGGAAGCTGACCGCAAAGGCTAGTGGGAGTTTAACTAACAGCTGGTAACTTTGCCCTGGACTATCTGATCCTGCCTAAATGTGTTAAAGCTTAAAGCCAAGTTGACAAATGTAAATGCTGAATTTTCAACTTGTAATTATTATCTGTGTAATTTACTGGGGACCTGTCCACAGGGGCTGTTACTGGACTTTGCTTCACCAATTATCACACACACACACACACACACACACACACACACACACACACGTAATTATTGGCGACCTGATCGATCAGTAAATAATCACCTGCTGAAGTTGAAGAGGAGTCTTTCAAAGACCAGCACGGGGCCCGTGCTGCTCAGGATGGTCAGCGGCTGTCCAGCCAGCAGACAGAACACTGCTCCTGTCAGCGCCGTTCCCAGGAAACTTTCCAACACTCCCTGCGACACGACACAGACACACACACAGACACAGACACTTAAAATTTAAACACAGCTCAGTGAGCATGTTAAACCTAACAATCGGAGCTTGGAGAGCATTTTCATATGGCGAGTACAGGCTCCAAGTTAAATGGAAAGTAACAGACAGATGCCTTCCATAGGTGTGAAGCATTATTTCCCCGCATCGAAACATCAATGAGGTAATTCTGCTTGTTCAGCTGGAAGCTTTTGTTTTGTCTTGACACATGACACAGCTGCACTTCTGGCTCATCCGGAAATGTCTGTTAAACAACCAGACACTTTTTTTTTCCCCCAAAGAGGCTACATTGATACATCCAATAAAAACGAGTTGTGGACTTGATTGTTCTTTACCACAGTGAGAAAGGTTATGCAAGATCTGGGATTCCCTCTGTGTTAAAGCGGGGTGATGCAGGAAACATTGGGGCAATGACAAGGCTGCTGCGGCCAACTAATCTGGATCTGTGGTTATTTCCAGCCTGGGTAAATCCCTGCTGTGCAGCTCTTTGGCACAGAGAGGCTAAAGCAGGCTCCCTTAGTCACTGGACAAAATGTATCCACTCAGCTACTGAGGGGGGAGGAGGGCTTACCTGCATGTTTTCTGTAGCATCTCCAAGTAAGCCTCCAAATGTGATAGCGTTAGTGACTGTGCCCAGGTAGATGAACAAGATGGCAGACAGAGACTGGATATGTAACGCGTCATAGAAGTCGCTGGCAAAGAATGGCAGCTTGCGCTTGATATCCAGGATCAGACCTCCACAGAACCTTGAAGACACAACCACTCAGGTTAGTGGGTGCAGCAGTGCTCACGTCACACCTTGGCCAACTTCTGTTGTATAACTTTCACATGGTGTGCACGAGTCGGAGGGTGGAAAAAAAAGTTTCCAGAGAAGAAAAGGCCTTCTTCAAATACAGGAAATCGCAATGTTATCAACCATGAATTGCTTCTTATTGTTCTTTGTTAACGTGCAGAACATTTCCTCATCGGAAACTTACTGACAGACTTAAAAAGTCCAAGAGGAAAATATTTTTCCAAGTTATGACCATCACTTTACAGTTCATATTTCCACCAATCATGAGGTCTCAGCATTATAATAATGATAATGATTAACTGTCCATAACATTGTCAAGTGTAAAAGAGGGAGCATCATGAAGACATATGGTTATTTTCAAAATTATATTTGTGTTTTTTTTTTTAAAGAAAGGCCATACTTATAAAAAGGGAAGCAGGAAATTACTTTTTGGTGTACTGAAGCTCCTCTCCAACCTGGTGGCCTCCTCCTCCTCCTCCATGTCCTGCATCCTGGGCTGCGTTGCCATTCATCTGAGGTGGCTCCGATCCGACGTACATGTTCTTCCTGAAACCATAGGACAAACCATCTCATACCACAAACTGATCAAAGTCAACAAATGTCTACGCTACAAATGGATAAAAACTAAGAATAAAACATCTCTGCTCAGATACAATTAGCCTGAGACAAGTATTAATATGCTGAGTAGTGTCCTGTGCCTAGTGACATATGGACACTACCTAATGCCTGCATGTAGAAAATATGGTCAGACTGCATTTTTAATCTGGCTGAGCTATTTAAAATTTACTTACAACTTATATTACACTAAAGAAACCAATGACATAAGAAGTTAAATAGAAACTTGTAACTCTGTATAAGAGAACACACTTATTTCTGTGCATTTGGTCTGCTATGATCATGACTCATGTTTGCTTACGATGACACGTTTCTAAGTAAACTTTAAGACTTTTTTTCCCAAACTTCCTACTACAGCAGACGCTTGGTATTCGCTTAGCCTAAAGGGAAACTGCAGATTTGCATTTATAAGACTTGAGATGAGTTGACATACAGAGCATTTCCATGCAATGTGGTTTGTTTATGTGACACATTGTGTAAATTTGCGTATGCATGGATTCAGTTGTGTGGTAGAGCAAACCTCTTGTCCGAGGAGGGCAGGGACTTAGGTGGCTCTATCCTGATGTCAGGGTCCCACTCGCCAGGCGGCAGGACAATGACCTCATCCATGAACTCCTCAATACCGGCCAGCAGGTCCTGTCTGTCCTTTGCTTTGTAAGCGATGTCATGGAATACCTGCCCACAAACAAACATAACCGCCCTATTAGTGATCAGCCGATCAATAATGTAGCGTGTTCTTAAATTATTCATTCGAGGGTTTGGGGTAAAAAAAAACCCAACAACAACACAAAATGCACATGGAAAGTTGGAAAAGCACAGCTCAATCACATCTATGTGCTGGAATATAGCAGAGTTAGAGTGGAGCAATGCTGCTGAAATTATATTTTATAATACTATAAGTAGACACTTTTTTTAAACAAGTGTCATCATTCATGTGTGTGCCCCAGGACAGCTGGAACAGGCAGGTCGAGTACTACTGCATAGCTTCGGGGCGATGACTCAAAAACACAAACATGTGAGAAACCTGTGACACCGCTGTCACATGAGAGCTGAGAGGGTAAAGTTTAACTTGAGGAAATCCTGGAAACTGCTTTATATCCTGCTATGTTGACATGTGAGATATACTGGGAAGCGCAGGGTCCTGTGGGAATTGACAGGCCAGGTGCTACCAGGATTAAGAACATTATGAGCTGCGTGTTGACGACAGAGAGGTTTAGTCAGAAGTGCGGAGACACACCAGAGACACAGAGCTGGATATAAAAATTAAGTACAAACACTCCGAAGATGATTGTAGTTATACTGTTGACACAAACAAATATCAACAGATATCAGGCCAACCCTGTGTCCAGTACTTCAGTTTATATTAATTTTCACACACACGAAAATCAATGAAATAAATATATAGAATGTCTTATTGAAGGTGCAGATAAGCTCTTGACCGGCTTCTTTTTCATTCTAATCTAAAATTGCGACACAAGCAGAGTAATGACGTACCTCGTCTGACATCAGGGTGGCGATGGCTCTTCCTATCTCATGATAAGATTTTGCTTTACCTTTGGGCCCCAGCAGTACAAAGAGAAACCTAAAGACAAGAATATGTAAGATGCAGGAGAGCGTTTACAAAGCGAGAATCTGACTGTTTCAGTTTGGTTGTTCATGACATGAATGGATCTATGGCGGCCGAGCTTTTACGCTCCGACACGCTGTGCGTTTCTACCTAGTGGGCACGGGGACCTCGGTGAGAGCCCCCAGCATCACAGCCTGCTGGAGGCGAACAAACGCCACAAAGGGGGCTTCCAGGAAATCGACCTCTCCGACCAGCACGTTTGATGCTTCAGCGTCACGCGGCAGCTTTTTCATGAACTTGTTCTTCAGCTGTTGGGACAGGGAGGGCGGTGCAGAGAAGGGGGGTAGAAATACAGTCAGTGAGTAACAATGTCAGACGGAATTTGCTGCAGAACACGCAGACTGAAAACTCTGGTCACATGCAACCACGATCAACTACAGGTGACATTAGAAACAAGGCGGGTGATACGAGTGTGATTTGGATGTGGCTGTACCATGGCAGGGACCGGCGTGATGTCATGACTGTGTCTACAAGCACATGAGCGAACAGGTAGTGCCCTCCCTTTCCTACTATTATTTTTTTATGAACAGCAGCTCGACTTTTTGCCACCTAGTAAACACACTTTCCGACAGGGTGTGAGACCACATCTACAGTCTGACAGTAAAGTTACAAAAACCTAATTTAGGATTCTGCAAAAGATGAATAAGCTGGGAACGTGAGGGGGGAAAAAAACAATCTGGGACTTGCAGGGAGATGATTAACTAAGGCCTTGGTTTAACATCGAAGGCCAAACCATTCTGACAAATGTGCAGCTTCATTTGCTGCTGCCGTGGTGTAATTCAGGTCATTACAGTTTAACTGCAGTTTTTCATCTGTGTGCGGTAATATACAGTATCTGCAGACCAAAAGAGCCAATTAAACAAAGCCCTGAGTCACAGGGAGAAACTGCGTGTGCCGAGGACAGAAACCGGCCCCGACAAAGACAGGAGACAGTGAGCTTTTGTTGTACTGAGCGGGGAAAGAGAGCCGGAGGTCTTATCTGTTGGTATGCGAGCCTCACAAGCTGATGCGTACACACAGTCCAACACATGACCTTGCATAGCGTCGCGCTGTGAATGGAGGCCTGAATTATCACCTACTAGACTGCAAAATAAAATGGCTTTTCCACCATACAGGAAAACAACAACAACAACAACAATAAACATGTTACCTGATCCTTCTCCGGTTTGTCAGAGAAGTCACTCAGGCTATTGGAGGTGAGGTTGCGATGGGAAGTGGTGGGGCTACCTGCGGAGAGGTGAGACACAGTTCACAGATCAAAGAGGTCCATTGGTGACTGCAGAGCCTCAGATGAGACATGGCTAAGAGGAGGAAGAGCAGCCTTAGAAAAAACAGGCGTCAGGAAAGTACACAAAGACGTCCAGAAACACCAGCACCGAGCTAAATGTGGTGAAGGCTTAAGCGTTGGGTCGGCAAAGGAAGTAAACACTGCAAATTTGATCCTCATTATTATGGATAGTGTTAAAAATAACAAAGCTTTCAACGTATTAATTAAATAAATCTTCAGCAGAACACATTAGGAACATCTGAATAAGAGCTTAATTTAAATCCTTTTTTTCGCCAATGCCAATTTTTGTATGTCCTTGCATATGGCTCTTAGAGTGAATGAGATTTTGTTGCAAATACGGCCTTTTCTGTAGGTTGAGTGCCGCACCCTCACTTACAGAGGTATCCCATGCTGGAGCTCCTCGTGACCTCACAGAGTTCCTCTGAGTCCTGAGAGGTTAAACAGGGCACAGGGTGCTCATGGGGGCTGCGCGCTGCACAGCGCCCAAGACGACACGGTGTCAGAAGCAGCACGGACCCAGAGGAGGGGAAAAGAAAGAAAAGGAAAGGCGAAATCGAGAGGGCAGAAAATAGACAGGGAGGAAGAGACATTGTAACAGGTGTTATATTAGGGTGTTCACACCAGAAACAAGAGATGAGAAGAAAAAGAGAATAAAAATATAAAGGTTTTGGTAAAGAGGGATTTAAAAGATAGAGTTTCTTTCATTACCATTCTCCTGGTTGGAAAACAGCCTGCTTGCACTGGAAACGCTTTTGCCAATGTCTGCAAGAGAGCGCAGGTTGGACTTCTTGGTCTGGTGGCGGTGTCGCCGTAGCAGCGTGTACATGACCTTCTCCTTCAGGTCCGCCCTCAACTGCCCCGTCTCGATCTGGCTGTCGGTGATCACCTCTGTCAGCGGGAGAGATTAAAAGGTGGAGATGAGCTTGAGTTTGCTGGCGTCTGCGAGAGGACATCTGCACTTCGAGTGTCCAGAGCGAAATCAACCACACTTACCAACAAGTTGTGGCAGCGTGGAGGCCTCCAGATCCAGCATGATGGTGCCCTTCTCGATGCACGTCTTGAGTTCCATCAAGCTGTGCAAGGACAGCGTGGCCACATGAGGCTTACTCCAGCGCTCGCCTCCCTTCTCCACCTTCTCCTCAAACTTGATCCACCTGGACAAAGCACGGGATGCGTTTACATTGCTGGGTTTCTACAGACGTGGCATATTGGCAAAAGCCCTTATTATCAGAGGGCAAACATTTTATTCCTCCTCTTTCATACAGGTCACTGCAGTGAATGAATAAGCGTAAATAACAACGGCTTCTTAAGTTTATGAACAAATACAGGCTGCAAACGAAAAAAGAAGATGAGGCGGGTTCTCCTCTCGTTACCAAAACAACCACTTTGTGCTTTGAATTGGTCACAGTTCAGAAGGATAGGGGAATAGGGGATGATGCATGGCAGAGAAAAGAAAAAACTCGAGATGTGTGAAAATACATTGCATGGGATCGAGTCCTCCATAGCTCCCAGACCACACACGGCTTAAAAGACTTTGTTACCACCACGGACAGACAGCCTAATCCTGAAGTTAAAATTCCGGACAAGGAATCTTTTTAATAATAATGCCTCACAAGCCACCATTACAAAGAACCATTCTCCAAGAGCCAGAGGATGGGGTTTCCTCGGTGGATAGAGTATCCTGCTGGCTATGGTCGACAGGCCTGTGACCAGTCATCTCCCTGGGAGCTTGGCAATGGAAGCACTGTCCACCTCAAAGACTTCTTTTACTTTCCGCTTCCAAAGACAGGGCAGCGGATTTTAAAACTGTGATAATCACTGAAAGTAATATTTTCCAACTCATTTATTAGAAGGCGTTCATTTACACAGTATTGTCAACAAAGTCATTCTATGCGGTGCTGCATTTGTTTCTAAGAATGTAGAAAATAAATTGTAAATATATTAAATAGAGGTAAATGTAAATGTGTGGATTGTGAATGCAAAATAAAGTTACAATACTTAAAGGTTTCAGCTGCAATACTTAAACCATCTCAAAATAATTAAATCATTTTCAATTTTAAAAAAAACTACAGGTCTCTTTGGACAAAAGTCCCAATTAGGTAGTGTAATGATAACTGAGTGTAACATGAAGTCCTGTTCTGACCATGTGGGAGTTTCTGCCTTTTCCTGGTCCCACAGAGCAGGTACTACAGATCTCAGGCAGATAAGAGCAGACTAAGAGTTCACATGGGTCCAGCCTATTTCCCTACACATACAGACCGTGCTTATTCATAAGGGCCTGTGTTCCGCTGACTGCACTGGAATTGTGAAGCAGGAAATTTTTGACTACACTGCCCATGGCGCTGTAGATCGTGGGGGTCAGCAGGGTTACGCCTTTGCATGTCTGCCTGGAAAGACACCGTCCACACACAGTTGCTAACCTACCTGGCCGTCTCCTTCCACTCCATCTCCTGACCGTCCACAGACAGAAGTTCGTCCAGCTCAGTGAAGAGCTGTGGCGGTGGTGGGCCATCGTCCTCCTCTCCCAGGATGAACCGGATTCTATCGGCTGGAGAAACTGCGTGGGGAAAACTGCGCGTTAGGATTCAAAAGAGAAACGACCACATCTGATTGACAGGTGGTTTTATAGACTCAGAATGAATGAAATATTAAGGAAAAGAGAGGTACACATTCAACTCAAATGTTGCAGAAATCAAAGCATCGGGTTGTTTTGGACAAAGGGGTGTAAATGTATATGTATAAAGGTAATGCAGGCATCTTTATAAATGTGTACAGCCTCTATATACAGTGTGACTAATGTCAGCTGGCCAGTCTGAAACCTGTGTCATGTTTGCTGGTATTTGTGCAAGAGGGAAGGACTTTTACAGCATGAGGAAGAAACATGCCTTGGAATATTAACTTTTACTTCCTTCTCTGAAGCGTGTGTCGTGTCAGCAAACAGAAATGTGCACTGATCAGTAAATGGAAGGGCACTAGATTTCCCTCATCCTTAAATTACAGAAATCAATTACAATTACATAAATCCCATCAGTCCTGGGGAAGTTGTGCAACAGTGAAGTGGACACAAGGGGCTATTTACGCAGCTTTCTCTGACATGCTGTACCAGCCAGGATTCCACGGGCCAATACCTTCACAACGTAACAGTCTCACTAACCCCTTAATCCTGACACTCAGCAAGCCAGCTTAATTTAGGATGCTTGTTTTTAAAATAGCACAGGTGAAACTGGGCTGAAACGTCTCAACAACTGTTACGCTGCGCAAATGTCAGGATCAGTGGAAACTGCTTTGAGGCATGCAACATTAGACATCTCCCCATTTTGTATATCTGCATTCTAGTGCGACACACGCAGTAACAATATTCCCTACAGGACCTCTCAACACTCACCAGTCACCGGTGGACACAACACCAATCGCCCCTTAAACCTCACTCGTGTTATCAATACAAACCAGGCTTCTGTTGTGGTTACACCTATTGCCACATATGCAGTTCTATGGGGTGTGCCAGGATTACAAAGGGCATGGAGCGGAAAATCCAACAAGTGGATGGCTATGTGTGCTCCCACATCACATTCTCTGGCCATCACCTTACACTGTGTGGTATACTTTTTATTTTAAGGGAACTTTAAATCATGAATTAGACCTAAAGGACAGATGCCGATCCAGATCCCTTAATGCTCTGCCATTATCCATAGGGCGCTAGAGGTGGAATTCCAAAGAAGACAGTAGGAAGTAAATTCCATTTTTCGAGAAGCAGCATGTGCTGTTATTAAAAACAAATTTTAAAAAAGGACAAAAAGTTAAGAATATTTACTTCTCCAGAAAAAGAGGCGGGAGATTCACACAAATGTTGCCATGTTTGGACGATACACACATAAAATGCTACGAGCATTATAACCTATATTTTTTCCACCCTATATTTGTCCATTGTTCTGTCAGTTAGAGTGTAAAAGGTGTAGAGGTACTTGAAAAGGAAATGTTTGATTAAAACGATGTTTTCCATTTACAGAAGGGCTTACTCACACCCTGTGGCCCTGTAACCAGAATGTGGATGACTCAAGCAGTAATCAGATATCACTTTGGGCCGTCTAGGTACATTGAGAGAGATTAATGTGGGCAAAATGCCTTATTATACCATGAAACCATGGGTGACTAAGCACACCGGCTGGTTTACACCTGAGCAGGAGGCATAATGAGGAGGATTATAGTGTCAGAGGGGATTAGTCAAGTGCTCGTCTTCTGTGTGGAGTCTCTAAACCAACAGTGATGCTGCATGTGGCGCAGGCAGAAATGCAGAAAAGATGCCGAGGCTCAAGTTTTCCTCCCATTGACCCTGATCATGCTTTAATCTATTGAATCTATTTTCACCATTGCTTTCAGCTTGATTGAGATGCAGTATTGACAGCATGTCAACACTGCACACAGCGTGTGAAGGAGACACGGGCTTCACAGTGTATTTGATCAAAGCTTTATTTAACTTGGAATGATCTATTTTAAATATCACTGGAATTACCAGTTTGGAGCCATGTGGTAATTGTTGATTTATGATTTTCCTTTGATGGTGGCTGCCTTAACGCAAAGAGTGTGGAGCTGGGAGGTAGATCCCCAGAATCTCCCCCTGCTCTTCCCATCTATAACCCAGTTTGATTCCATAATGGCTACCTCCACCAAAAGTCACGCAGAGTGTAAATAACTTCCTTGTGCTCATCCATTATAGTGATAATTGTATGTCTCCATTACAGTTTCTAACCCAACTGTGATGTCTGGCGGTCTTTAGAAATAATAAATAAATAAACACCCAAGAGGTTTGGTGTTACAGAGCCTGTATCGAGGCTTACTGTTACCACATGGATATCCGCTCACAATTAAACTACTCATATCCTGAAAACTGACACTAAACCACCTCAGGAGGTTGTTAGTTCAATGCGTTCCCACTTGTTAGCACCACAATGACACGACGCGTCTTCTTTCACATTCACTTCTAACTGACCTATATCTACTGAATGACTTTTGGATTTATGATTCTGCCTCCTCTGGAAAATTATCGTGGGGATTAATGGATCTACTGGTGCCAGACTCATGTGGACATCTGGTGCGCTCCCCTCTATAGCACAGAGAAGATGCTTTGTTGTGTTGGTCCATGTTTTTTCTATTGATTATGTCACATATTTGATGATGCGATCATCTTTTAATTTGTTCCTCACAGCACCGGGGTTGTTATAGGCCTTCTCTTCCACTTTCTGTGAGGTTTCTGGCTTCTGAGAATCTTTCCCCACAAATCCCACAAAGTACCACTGTTAATCATCAACATGACAGATAATACCCCACTTGTATTTACTTTACACACTTTAAGATGAACCCACTGTCATTTTCAGATTAGCATTCAAAATGTTCCCATTCCTTCACTCCATTAATTCTGCTGAGTGTAGGTTTCTGCCCGGCAGATTTACTTTTCCTTTGCTCTTTTGGCCGTGACCCCACTCAATCATGTGGCTCCAATTCATCTTACCCTGCACAGTGGTTGCTTTTTTTGTTGTTTTTTTTTTAACAATTTATACCATTTACCATCATCTGTCACCAGAGGAGCCAGTTCAGTGACATACTTCCCTGAGGGAACCCTCCCAAGGGATCAATAAAGTTTCTATCTATCTATCTATTTGGTTTCATCAGTACTCACTGAGAGGCTTGAGGATGTTCGTGGTGGATTCGTCTAAGGTCTCCCCATCAGACTTGTATCCTCCCCTGCTCTCTTCCACTCGTTCCCGCTTCTCCTTGTGGCTAGACCTGCGTTTGCGTCGTCTCCTCCGGTGGTAGCTCTTGGGAACATGCACGCCAATGTACACAGCGTGGTGACCTGCCACAACACAGGGAATGAGGTATCTAACCAGATTCATAATAAAAAAGGAAATCGCACTAATCCTGAGCACTGGTAGGATTTAACATCAGTGGAACCAAAAAAATAAAAAACCCAGCAGGGTCTGGTTGATCTGTGTGAAATGTTCGCTCATCACAAGACTTATCTTTTGTCTTTCGCCCATGCTGTTGTAGAACAGCGTTAAGATTTGTGACTTGTTTATTTTCCCATTTAGAATAGATACAGTACATTGTCAGTGACACTGAAAAGTCAAATGAATGCCAACCACTTCCTGTTCCACAGCTCATGCAGGAAAGGGCAACTTAATTTCACCAGGAAGTAATTAGAGAGAGAGGAAAGCAGACAACTCTCCCAACTGGGATTGACTGACCAAGCAAGTATTGAAGCAAACAATTTTTTTTTCCATACCCATGTATGTCCTAGACACATTTCAGTGATCTTTTAAAAAAAAACACTTCTCACTAGAGATGACATGTCTTTAGAAATGGCTTAAATTCTATTTGATTTGATTTTGTACATGCTGTACCTTCCAATAGGCTTCACTTAAGTAACAACCTTAATGGCATCACCTCATGACCCAAATCTCTCAGTCACTGCAAAAATAATGCAGACTTTGTTAAATAATCTCATTACTATTATCTCGATATTAAAAATGTGACTTTATTTTAAATATACTGCTATTTTAATTTTTTTTCATACATAGCTCAGTAATGTGAAATTTCTCCAGCTCCTCCTGTGGGTTTTAATTACAGTGATAATGTTTCACATGTCTCAGTGGTCAGACTTGATTCCCTACAGAGATTAAAATATACCTTTGGTGCTCACGGAGGAGTCCGTTCCCATGCTACTGCTACTGCATACACACAAACAACATGATATATTGCCAAAACCTGTGACTCGATTCCCTTTGTCTGCACACTTAATTGTTCGTTCGTGAAATATGCAACCCTCCCACTAAACCCATGCAGGCGTCTCCAGATGAATTATTGTGTGGCTTGAGCACTGGACAGGATTAGAGCACTTGAAGAAACATCTCCTGACACAAAAACGTTCAGATCGACTAAATGTAATCCATCTCTTGTGATTTAATTAATAATAACACTTCATCTAAAGTGCAGGTCACATTACGCCAGGTACAATGTGTCAGTGAGAACTGATACGTTACCTTCAACTTCCTCTTCATCACAAATATGTTTGACAAAGGACGCTCCTCTGTCCAACACTGCTTCATCCTCCACCCTACAAGGAAAAAATGAGAATAAAAAACGTTCAATAGGGATCACTACATAGAACAGTATAGAGTATGCTTCCAAATCAGGCTCTTTCTTTACCAACACACATACAGTTTAAAATACAAGACAATAACACAGAATGATAATGACGAACAACAGACAAATAAATTCAAACCATTTGTGTGTCAATCCCACTTTGATGCATAGCACAGTCTAATTTTGGACACACACACACACACACACACTCACTCACTCATGATCATGTTCATTCCACATATCAACAATTACACTGACTCTGCATAAATGTGAAACTGTACATCAAGTACCAAGTTATAACGCACATCAGTGTTTCAGGTGTGACAGCACTCAGTGGGTCACCTACAATGATATAAAAAAGAGCTCTTTTAGCTCAGTGAGTGAAGCACCTTTAACAAAACAGGTTGAAGCTTCAATATAAATGTTTTTAAGTAACAGTCACACCTGTTCTTCAGGTTCTCTCTCACACTCACTCTTACTCACTCTTACTCACTCATACTCACTCATACTCACTCATACTCACTCATACTCACTCATACTCACTCATACTCACACTGAAAAAGGCAACTTGAGCCCAGAGTTTCCTTTAATCATCAACCCTCAGCTTTTCTTAAAGTTGGATGTTATATGGTCCAGCAAACTACAAAACATAAAAACTCACACTAGCTTAGCTGTGTACGTATGAGGAACACACTCTGTCCAAGTTCTGACAAGCGTTCATTATAAAAACATAGTGTTAAGACAGTCTGCACCTCCGTTAGCTCAGTCCTTCAGACTGGTCTGGGAGATAAAGCGTGTCAGTATCAAATTAGGAGCTCTTCTAATCAGTGCCAATCTACCCAACTGCTTCATGAAAATAGTTTTGCCAAGCCAAAAAAAAACATAAATATTTGATTTTGGACGCAAATCAAGAATGTTAACTTGCTAATAAACATCTGAACAGAGTTCATTTGCTACTGGACAACCCCCAAATGAGGATGATACAGTTGAAAAAAGGAGGGGATGGGAGCAGCATACACAAACCACTAAATAAACAAAGTCAGGAAGGATACAACTTGTTCCTCCACTTTGCTGCTAGATCATCTGAATTTCCCCAGTGGATATGATATCTGGCCTTGAGACAGACGTTGCGTATAATACTGAGAGACATAAGCCAACTAGCACCAAGATCAAAGTGATGAATGGTGGTTGGGCCTTTTGCCAAAACTTACAAGCAACAGTAATACAGTGATTCGTTCTACATGGCCACACTTTGTTGCCCATTGTTGCTTACAAAGCGAGGTCAAGTTCCCATTCTGTGCCGTGTGGAGAGGGTCAACGCTACCATTTAACTCTAGATCTCTGTGTGTTCTGTTCTGCCTGTACACCATCTCTCTCCCATGTAAAAAAGTGGCCAGCCAATACAAGAGGAGACACACAACTTTGTGAAAACAAAAGGTGGGGCTATTTAAATCCATTAATAAACAAACTGCAGTGTTTTGTGAGAATCTCATATTTGTGAAAAAGGGAAACTGCATTTACTTGTGGAACAGGTAAAGTATAGTGGGTGTGAGCCACTGTGTGGGTGTGTGTGCAGGTCATATAACATGGTGAGAAGGTCATCCAAAAAAATGCTAGCTACACCAAAAAGGAAATGAAGCTTTGCTGCCTGCTACAGACAGCCCATCGCACAATGTTTAATCACTCCACACAATAAACCACTTCACCATGTGAAGTGCCATGCAGAAGAAAGGCTGGAGCCTGTGGGTCAATAGAAGCAGAAGCAGCTATAGGTGGAGAGAGGATAAGAAACATTAATCCTCCATAGCATTTTCCAGCAAAGTCTGTGACCTAATCTTTATTTTCAAGTGAAGCAGCTGAAAGCAAAACAGAGGTTTAATCCATGTCTTGTGTATGAAAACATGAGGCAGATAAGACCCTAATGTCTCTTTAGTCATGTTATTATAAATGCCAGAAATCTTCTTCATCTTTTTTCATTTCCTGCCCATACCTTCCACTGCCTGATTATTAAAAAGAAAACCTGTGAGGGTCAGAGGAGGCCGCTGCACCCACCTCACACCGGTGAACTTCTCACTGCACAGAGTTCTTGGTGACATCATGAGACTGGATAAACCTGGTGGTGCGTGAGGAGCCTGGATCAGCTGCTCAGGGATCAGGGATCACTGCCATCTCTTTTACAGAATGACGCACCCAATCCCACCAGCCAGGTTCACCACGAGTGTAGGTACCCTCTCCCCACCAACATACCAAGACAATTTAGGATACTTAACGCAAGTATAAAATATTTAGTAGAAACTGACAGAACAGTTTAGTTGGCTTAAAACTTTGTCTTAAAAAAGCCAAAATCCTTTACACTCAACTGAGACCTTTCAAATGATGCAAATTGTGGGAGGAAAGTACAATATTTGTATAAACACTCAGGTGTGCAACACTGAAAGAATTAAAAATCACAGAGCTGCAACCAACAACAGCTTTCATCATCACTAATCACATCTCCTCAGGTTTGTTATTTGTTCTTTTGGTTCGTCCAAACGTTGCTATTATTTTTAATGACTTGTATTATAAAAAAGAAGGACGCACTAATGCTAAAAGGGGACAGAACCAGTCAACATTTGTTGTAATTTGCTTAAACTCGACTTACTGGAAACTAAATAGTAATGACACTGGACTGTAGTGTTGTTTATAGATCAAACTGTCTGATACTTAAAAAAGAGCAGGGCAGGGACATTATAAAGGACACGCGCCAAGTGCCACCTATTACTAATTGTTTTTGCAATTACCTCCGTGTCATTACTTTGCATTTCTCGGGTACACTCTGACTTTTGGAACTTCGCCTGAAACCTGAATAGATGAGGAAATGGATGGATGCATAATTGCACAGTGCACCAGTCAGCAGCGCACGAAGGAGTTTCCAGTGCGTCAAAGAGCGACAGACGTTTGTTTCCCCATTGCAAAACAGATTTCACAATTTGGACAACAGAGAAGAATCAGGTTGTTTTTGTTTTGTTATAGTTTGTTACCTTTGTTACAAGGCACACAGACGCACTTATAATCTTTCAGTTGATGTCTACTGCACTCATTCGTACAGGCTGTAGATCAAGCAGCTGATAAGACACGACTGCATTTCGGGAGAGAGGAAAAAAGCAGACACATACGTGGATTTCCGTGTTTAGCAGCTGCCGCGCTGTCTTGCGTCATTGCGCAACTGGGACGCACGCGCTGGCCCGGGCTAAACGTGGAGTTTTGGGGTGTCAGCTCATAGACCACATGGCGCATGAGGCATACACACGCGCGCGCACACACACACACAACTCAGCCTCTAACGAAGACTGACAGCTTCTTGGAAAATAGATTACCGGCCGTTCATGGCTTCAGTGGCTCAGCCAGGGAGGAGTGTGACTCAGGTGAATGAAAACATTCCCCAACATGAACAATACCATATAATGCTTGTACTGTAGAAGCTAGAGTTGCTGTGTAGAACTATTCACCAGCTAAACCGACTGATAAAGCAGCGTCACGCACAGTTGGCGAGTGATTCTCACCTGACGCCTTCACCTCACTGTTTTCACCTGGTTGCCAGGAAGTTGCGCTAACGCATGGTCCACAAGCCGCCGAGTTTCTACCGGAACCGGCCCTTTTTTGGGGTAAAGCGGAGAGACCGTGAACTTACTTGCTCTTCTCGGAACTCATGGTGACACGCTCGGCTCGTGGAGGTGGTCAGCCCGGGTGTCCGACTGTCTCCCCTGTCTCGCTTCGCGGCGCTCGTGCCGTCTGTGTCTGTTGGTCTTCACCTCCGCGAGCTCTCTCAAGCGGACAAAAGTCAAGAGAAGAAAACGGGTCCGGGCGCTGGAGCTATCTCCTCCTCCTCCACACTGTGTAAACCGAGTGTAGCCTGCGAGACGCGGTCCTCACATTGCAGTGGACTTGCTGAGGTCGTGGACAGATAACATCATGTGGAGAAGACTCGGTGCACGCTGCGTGTCCGTCTCCATATTTAAAGTGCTATCCCTCCTCCTGAGTGACGACACCAACGGGGGAGTTGGGGGGCGGGGGTGAGACTGGGGGAGCCGAAACTCTACACTCCTCAAATCTCTGTTGTTTACTTTGCAACTAAATTAAATTACAAACACACAAAACCAAATAACGTGGAAATAAAACAAAGCTAAGGTTGTTTTGTTTGTGCGTTAGTTCCATATTCGATATGTTTAATAGTCACCTTGTGCGTTCAGTATAGTAGTGGTTGTACTTCAGTCAGGATCAGTGTATATGATCAGTATGTGGCCGAGGTCCTTTTGTCCAATATAATATGCAAATTAAAATTTATAAAAACACTGAGTCCAGAAGTGTTGCCTGTGTGTGCAATCTGATCTCATCCCACTAAATAAAGAAAAAACACTAAAAGTGAAAATTAAAGCATTATTTGTTTTTTTCCCCCTTCAAATTCCATTGGAACCACCTGGTGAATTTAAGGAGACAATAGCTGAGTGGGTTCTAGCGACATCCTCTGGATGGTTTTATAGGGGACTGTTTGGGATGGGATGGGGTTCTTTAAAAATAAGTTTAACTCAAACTTTAGTTGTTAGTTTTATAGGCGCTACATATGATGCACATTACAAAACCAACACACCAAAAGTTTTCATTTCATGTTTATTGTCATGTGTTCAAACAAAACATACATTCTCATTCGCAAACATTACAGTAGATAAATACATATACATCAATAGTTATAAAAGTTTTTTTAAAAAAACACACAGGTCAGATCATTTTAATGACTATAAAATATAAAAAAGAAGACATTTAAACTCTAACAAAAAAAAGAGGAATTTAAATGTTTTACAATTAAAACCCCATCCATCATTTTCTCCTACAGGCACTGTCTGTTTTTCCCATCTTCACAACGTGCTCAGGAACTCTTTCACCTGAAGAGAAAAAAAGATTAGGCAAAATTATTTTTCATTTCCACTGAAAACTGGCATCATACTCAGTATGTAGTATGATCGTAGTCTGTTTGTCATTTATGCAAAAGCTTTCCAAGTATATCTGGGGCCATTTCTTGCTCATGACATTTGAATGAGAGTCAAATGTCAGAGCACCTTTGTTTACCATTACCATGAAACTGCTACTGAAGCAGCTGCACTGGCCTCATTTCCATAAGTGAAACCTGTCTCTGTGAATGCCTCTCAAAACAATAGTAAAATCTCCATCACTGCAGAAGAAGCACTTTATCTATTATAGTCATAAACACAACAGTATCTGTTACCATCACTCACCTTCTCAATCATGTCAGCCCTCTTCTTATCTTTTCCCCTAAAGTCTTCATTCACATCTATGGTTAACACCGGCACATCACTCAGATACTCAAACTCCATACTATGGAGCAGAGAAGAAGAGGTCATTTTGTCATTTTTATACCCAGAAAACAGCACACAATGAACCAAAGGGTCAATTTATTTATGGCCCTATCCACTTAAATGCATTCCTTTAGCAGATGTAGATCACATGGTTAAAAAAACTGTTTGTGTCTGAGCGGCTATCAGGTTATGACATGAATGAAGTCTTTTCTGAACAGCATGATCAGTCAGATAACTAATAGAGTGTAACGAAAACAACTGCACAGGGCTCTTTCTTCCATAGCACAAAAACATCCGTTGTTCACCAAAATGCAAACACGCCATAAGATTATGTGCATGCGTTTGCTTACGTCATGGTCTTGTGCTGCAGCCAGCTCTCATGCTTATAGTGGAGCTTATCCAGATACTCCAGCGGGATGTCTTGCTCTTCCTCTCTGCCTCTCATGTGCAATCTCTCTAAACATTTCTTTATACACAACAGAAACAGACATTTTAAAAAAATCTTTGTATAGTGGCTCAAAAACTCTTCTCACTAAATGTAACTTAAAAGACAAAACAACCATTATGTAAAAAGAAAATCATTACACCTAGATGTGACTGAATAACAATAACTAAAAAGTAGCTTGTGAGACGAGTGTACCTCAGGTGAAGCTCTGAGGTAGATGATACCATCCAGCTCGATGTGCTTGCCAAACTGGTTATGCAGCCAGCCGTGCCAGTCCTGGTACACGGACCATTCTGTGTCATTCATGCAACCATTCTCATACAGGTTGGCGGCAAAGATGTATCTGGGACATTAGAAGTAAGGGATATAAATGTATATAAGTTATTAGAGCAAGTTATCAGGGTTTTATATTTTTGGGGGGCTATTTGGTACAACTGCATTGTCAAAAAAAAAACATTACATTAAAATGTGCTAATGTGATTGAAATTATGGAAATTTTAATTAATGCATCAACAATATACACTCATTCATTATTAAAGAACATGCTACTTGTATCATAAAAATAAGACATGAGTATATGAATTTAATGGACAACAAGGAGCTGGTATCTATGATCACACCTATCCAAAACATTTACATTCAGACATTCTTCGAGATATCTGTGAACGCAACACGAGCACAGCACCATTATTATTTACTGCAGTATTAATGAGGAGATGAAACCAAAGGATTTGACTCTGATACAAGTCTCGTGTTACATTAATGGCATCTTAAATCTCCTGACACAATGCAAGTCGATGTCTATTAAATGACAATTTTGATGATGAAACTAGATTCAGATATTCTGCAGTGTGGTTGTTACCTGTCACTGTAAATGGATCGCTCAAAGAACTGCACAGGATTCTCAGCTTCCAGCAGTTTGCCACTGGCTGACCTGATCTGTGCACGCACCCTGCTGATACAGGCGTAGCTCTGGAAGGTGTAGGCCCACCTCTCTGGTTTCTCGTACATCATCTGCAACACATTTCCTCCGCTCTTTTGAGACGTGGTCAGCTCCTAATGCATCAAATTAAACAATGGACAAATTAATTCCCTAATGAAACACCACAGTCTAAACGTTTATTGCAAGCAATTCATTTTTACATTCATGTTCCAAGTTATAACATACGTAAGTTCATCATGTGACATATGCATTGTCACATGCGAGTTAAGCATTTTATATTCATATATGTACCGCTCAGAGAGTAAACGCAAATTGGCAACGACAAAAAGGATAAACATATATTTATTTTGTATATGAACATATGACATTTATGTCACATTTTTACAGTCTAATTAACAAATCAATCGTTGTTCAAAATTTGTTTTAATAACCTTTTTAATATTATTACAAATATATGAATAACACTACTAAGACTAATAAAAAATACAATTATTACTATTGAGTAACATGTGTTTTAAATACTTCTCAAAAAGGAATTTAATTCAGCTGTTTGGGTTTTCTTTATCAATGTCGAACAGAACATACAATGATTCAAATTACTGCATAATAATACTGTATATATCACTTTGTATAATATACTGCTCTTCGTAAGGTATATGTATGCAGGCTATATATCTCTTCCTTGTTTTTACTTTTATTTAATTCTGTACATACACATTTATCCTATTTTTTAATTTCACTCTGTGCAGGACCCTGTGTTATTCTATTTTAGTTTTATTTACTCTATTTATAAGCTGTTCCTATAAAACAATTTGCCTTGCAGGATTAATTAAGTCTATCTATTTATCTATTCATAGCAATCAGCCGATTACTCTGTTTATTGCAACACCTAAGGCAGCAGTCTCTGTGCAGTTGAGGCTATAGTCTTACAGCTGTGTGGGAAGTTAAAGAAGTTTGCTATGATGATGGCATGTTCATCTGTCCAGAGTGGGACCATCTGTTCCCCTTGGTTGCTGACTGTGAGTATGAGTGTGTGTGTGTGCGTGCGTGTGTGTGTGTGGTAGTGACCAGTGCAGGCATAAGGACAGATGGCAGCTGCACTCTAAATACAGATGAAGACTCTCCCACTTCTCTTAACTTGAGTACTGTGTGAATGTTAAGGATCATGTTCTCCTTGAGAAGCGTAATGAAACTCATCCTACATTTATATTGTCACTCGATCATTCAAAACATACCATTACTCCATTAATACACCCAATGCATAGATTGGCTAACGCAAAGTGACTGAACATGGGTTCAGTTTGTATGAGCATCATCATTCTAAAAACTGCAGAAGGAGAGTTGAAGTCAGTACCTCAAAGTCATCGGTGTCTGTTTGGACATTGCACCACCTGGCGATCGGCTCTGGTACAACTTCCCAGTCCGCTCCCTCCTGCTCCAAAAGGCGCAAAAAGGTGGATTTGCCCGCCGCTAAAAACAAAACATGCGCTACTTTCAGTTACACGCAGAGGACGTATTTTTACTGCCACACATTATGACTGTTAATTAGCTGGAAGGCCAAACAAAGGTGGGGAATTAGGGGTTTGTCAGTTGGTGGCAAATGTTGTTGTTGGGGAAATTGTCATTTAAGAAATGTCTCAATCTGAATTACAGACATATTAACTGTCACGCATCGAAACACTAACACACACGCTGCTGACTGCATTAGCCAAACTGTTACATGAGCTAAAATGTTAACTCTGGGTTGAACACTGAGAATTAGCCTTTTGTGTTGTGACGAGCGCCACACTCACCGATATTTCCCTCCACTGAGATCCGCTTTATTCTTTTCTCCATGGAGTCGTTCATCGGATCGGGGCAGTGTCTCTTCGGAGTACTGAACATGTTCGGTAAATAAGCGGAGCTTGTTGTTGATTAGTAGGTGAAGATGCAGCAGCTGCACAGCGGGACAGATAAGTGTTGTTTAAGCTTTGGCGGCAACAAACGTCAGGAAGCGGCGGTTTGACGCGGGCGTGTCTCCGCCCAGGAAGTAGCCGCAGCTGCAGTCCCGGTGCTCCTCCACAGCGGTCCGTGTGGAATTTAACCCGCTTCCTCAACATTGAAGTAGCACATGTGTTGCTCATCTAATTCAACGTGTTTGTGTTTTATTTACGATGTTTTAATTTAGCAACGTGACCAGTAACATCTGTGTTTACATACTTTCTTGTCCAAATGGTGACTGAGGAAGCCCTGTTGTCAAATAATATAATTACAGTGTCATATTATACAATAACATTTACGACATTGCATACTTTCTGTCGCTAATACAAGTGTCAACAGATATAGATATGGTAGAATTGTCATCGCTATGAAGTAAAAACAATCACACTGTAGTAATGTGTTAATTTTTTCAACCTTTATGAAAAGACATAATCCACACTGTAAATAAAATATTTAGATGAACTTATCATACACTCCATAGAGTAAAAACTATATAGGCTACAGTTTAATAGCTAATAAATTGTAGTTGAATAGTATACTGTACTATAAAGCAACACAATTGAAATACTTCTGTATTAAAGCAATGTGCTCACAGGGATATAATCAACATAGAGTCAAGACCACCTTTATTTGCTTGTAAACAGGATAAATCAATTCAGTAGCATTGAAACCCCCTACTAAGCAATTATGTACAAACATTTCATCAATTAATACAGTCGAGGAGGAAACTGTAGGCAACAGGATATTTTACGGGCTATTCATCAGGATCAGATGCTTTAAGGATGACTGATTTGCCATTACATGTCCAGAATGAATTAACATTCATAGTAAATTAGTTACGGAAGTGGAAACAGATACTGACCAAGTAAAACAAACTAAAGTTTATATTCAAACAGGGAGAGGGAGGTGGGAAGCAGCCTCTAAAAAGACTCAATTCATTCTTTTAACCAAAAGATACCACTCCATGCTCTGCAAATTCAATTTAAGACAGGTCTATACCTCACTATTTACATGTGTGCAATGAAGTATTACACCTCTCTGTCACACATCAGATAAAAAAATTCACATAATCTTTTCGGAAACCAAACCCTAATGCAAAGCAGTTTTCTGTTTTTAAAGTACACCAGAATTTAAGTACTACAAAAGGTAAATGAACATTGTATTGTATATAAAGTATGAATGAGCCAACCAATAACCCTTCTAGTGTTGTCAATTATTGCATAGTAAACTACATTGAGATTTGGGAAGGATACATGCATCAGCAATAAACAACTCAAACCATATAAAAGCATAATAAATCTCACTTGTGCCTTATAGCTGATGTCAGGGGACATTAAGATATTCAACATTCATTTGGGGAATTATGAGGGGCAACAAACTGTGATCAGTCAATGCAGAATAAACATTCAAATAAGAGAGGTCAGAAAATGTCTTAAATGTCTTCAAAGTGCTTTATAGCTAGTAAAATACCAAGGGATGCCTCAAAATCCAATTAAAAATGCAGTTGTTTCTTAACTGGTGGTAGTTGTGACACAATTATCTACTTCTATTTAATGACCTTAAGATACACTTTCTGATTCTAGATCCCAAAACATTTCCTAAAATTTATATACCTACTTTTTTGTTTTTGTTTTTTTGAGGTAGGGGAAGGGACTAGTACACAGGGACATGGTACTATTAAATGCTAAAACATTTTCCAGTCCCTGCAACAACACAACGTTATTCTAGCCTCACTTATGTCCTTCTAAACATTCAATAATCAAAACTTGCACAGTAAATTTGTCGAAGAGACAAAACTAAAAAGGATGTTTGGTGAGGAGATGGTCTTACATAGAAAATAACTGTTGAACAAAGTTACAGGAGAAACTGAAAAGGGAGTTTAGAACCACAGAAATTTAAAAAGAACGTAGACACGAAAATTTAATGCTGTGTCAAGACTGGAGTGGCATATGGCCTTTCTTGTCATCTCACTATTGATATAGGGCAATTAGGAGCCATGCTAGGCACTTAGGGTTTTTTTTGTAATGACAAATGTGGGCTGATACAGATGTCTACAGCAGTAACCGAGCTGTAGCTTTATGGATAAAATAACTAGACACTGCTGTTGAATTATATAAAAGGCTGGCTTAAATTCTTGCTTTAACACCAACAATAACATCCTATTATGATACAGCAACTATTCTCACACCATCTTCTCCCCAGTGGGTGCGTTATAACTGGAAAGGGAAGCTAAAAGCAAAGAAATGGTTCATGATGCCATAAATCCAAGTGAAAAAACAAAAACTCTGTACAGTATAAAACAAAATGACTATCTATACTATACTAAATGTGAGCTATAACTAAACACTGGGGATTTCTCCTTATAGCTAAAAACATATTCTTTAATATATTAATCAGTGGTTTGTTCAATTAAGTGTGTTATCCCTGATAGCATTAATCCTGGTGCCTTAATCCTACTGAAACCCTTCCTTCTACCTGGCCTTTTCTTAAAA
Organism: Trinectes maculatus; assembly: GCA_016785345.1. NCBI lineage: Eukaryota > Metazoa > Chordata > Actinopteri > Pleuronectiformes > Achiridae > Trinectes > Trinectes maculatus. The sequence continues at coordinate 329,578 of JAFBJQ010006871.1, read as the reverse complement.
ACATTTCCCCAAATGGAAATATAGTATATACTGCATACGTACAGCCAGGGTGGGGTGGGTATCTGTGCAAAAACTAGAAGATCAATAAAATAATGATTACACTACTGTTTATCTATCCTTGGTTGTCAGTTTTTCAATCAGCTCCTGTAGTGGGACCAGCTCCTTCCTGTCAATGAGGTTGAACTCCTGAAAAAGACAAAAGAAACAAAATATTTTTTGTGAAACCCTATGCGCTACTTTTTATAGCTAATCTACTATATACAAATGTCAGAGATTCATTACCTGAACAAAAAAAATGAAGTGTTTGAATGACGTGTTGAGGTGGGCCTCCTCTTGCAGCTGCATGACAGAGTCAAAGTGCTGGTGGTAGATGTGAGCGTAGACTCTGAACAGGCGCTTCAGAATGGTCTTTGCCACAGACATAAAGTTTCGCTTAAAGGGGACACCTTGGATACAGGAGGGCAAGAAAGCTTGCTCAATCATCAAAAAAACAAGCAGAGATAATAATCAGTGAGGTTTAGCAAATGACTTGAGGGAAACCATTTCAGCTACAGAGATCCATAAGGCTTCAAAATACCCACATATGTTGATATTTTACAATATGTGCTTGGTTTCTTCAGACATTGCTTAAATTAAGGTCTACACATAAATCACCTTTTCCCCTTGAGCAATCAAGGCAGATGCAGCTGCAGTAAAGTATGTTTTCTTGGATTGCAAGTCTTTACAGACAGGCCAGAGCAAGTGCAAACAATCATGACTGCAACACAAAACCGCCTCACGGTAACAATATGTCAGCATTCATTTTATGGGTTCAAAATCAAAGGCAGAGAAACATGAAAATGTAAAAAGAAAGATGGCTTTCACAAGATAGACAGATAAGAGTAGACATACCAATCTTTGAAGGGAAGAGTGTCTCATCATCCAGCTGGTCTTGCACCCAGGTCATGAGGTAATCGATATACTTGGGAGCAGAGCATTTGATGGGTTTCTTGATGTTAGTTCCATCAGCCCAGTGGTATTCATACCTGCAGTTAAATACACAAGATGAAATATGAATGGATTCAATCTAGTACAGAGTACAGAGTAAACATACATTGTGAATCTGCTGAGCCTAGCAGCAGCAAGCCAGACTAAAGACCATCTAAACTGATCAGCCACATTACTAAGATAAAGGGTAAACCGATTCTAATGTTTCTGCAGATTAGTGCATTGTTTTTAAGCAATGAAGCCATGGAAACTGAGAGAAACTACAAATGAAATTCAAAATCACATTCCTGAGGGTTCAGAATGAACTCTATCAAAAACAGGGCACAGATGTTCACTGATCTGCCACAATATTAAAACCAGTTAATGGTCTTTATGCTGTAGCTGATCAGTGTATTGTGGATATTCGCAAATGTGCTGCATTTTAAAATCAACTTATTTTAAAATAGACCCATGTATTTCTACTCTAAGACTACACTACAGTATTGTTTTCATGAAAAAGTCCTTATTTATCTCAAAGTGAACCTTTAATTTGACCCCCTGTCTGAAACAAACCATCGCCGCTCCTGTCTCTTCAAGGCCAACAACTCAAAAGCCCACTTCCTGCTGATTGTCCATAATCCAGAAGCATGTCAGGGCAGGTGCAAAGGCAGGGTCAGGGCTTGTAAATTCTTTCTAATCCTCTTGCCAGTGTGAAGGTTCAACAGAAGTGTGCTATTCAAACTTTGGAAATTGACAAGTTGGGGAGTCTCTGTATAAATTGTGATGTTTCTTGAGCTACCAGGAGCAGGGACATACGTATAGAGACACATGTACTGGTGTAAGCTGAGCAACTTGTTAGAATGTTGGTTGTATTAATTTTTTTTTTTTTCTAAAATTATCAACTTACTTTGGACCAGCAGACATAACTGGACAGCTTTCTTCTGTACAAAAGTCTGTGATGGTCCCATAGAGCATGTTGATCTGGTTGAAGAAATCCACAGCTGAAAACAAACATGCACATGAGAAACAAAAGAATTAGAGCATTTCAGCAACAACACCCATGAGCCTATTTCTATGCCAGCATCAGACTGTCGACCAGAGCACACTTCACCTTTCTGGCACAAATTATATTATCCCGGGGGTTTACAATACATTCAACTCTGGTTTTCCATCAGTCGAATGGTGTACAGTAAAGGGTTGGCAGTGTTGGCGCTGTGGCTATACTTGCTAACGTTAGATAAAAATACAGACTCAACAGCTGATGGGGCAAATGTTTTGTGTGAAGTACTGTTTAAGGAGATAGCAGCTCACTTTAAATAGCTTTTGCTCAGTCCTCTCTGGAACCCCTTTAGAGATACATTTTTGAAATCAAATCTGCTTAAATGACTGACAATGATTAAAGTATAGGAACAGGAGGGCACTAGTAGGTTTTAGCATCCTCCTTATGTTGTAGCCCAAGCTCTGAAAGTCCACACAACTGTCTGCACCTCTGAAGCTGAGGAACCAGTGACAGAATGTAGAATTAGTGAGTAATTTTCCAAAGATGTAATCTTCAAGGCATCAGTAATGGGTTTTCTTTTTACCACTAATACCGAGTAACAAAGTATTAGTGCAATTGTTGACAATTCCATGACCGGTACAAAGCTAGTGTCACTCAGATTTTGCTTAGCCTAGATTGAGAGTGACACCAGAGCCCTGGACAAAAGATATGCTCAGATATTACAGGATGCATTTGGAGATGACCAAAAGAATAGAAAAACACCAGTGGCTTTGTGTTTATAGTGCATACAAAATGACACAAATGATACATACAAAAGTTTGACACGAACCACAAACCAGTATGTCATAACATCCCCACAACCTCTCTCGATCTGCTGTCACTCTATTACAGACAAAAAACGAATCTAAAATTTGAAACAAATGACTGTTTCTTATGAACAGGGATCACACAAAAAGTCAAATAAACTTGACACTTGAAGAAAATTTCTCTGTGTCATGCAGGTTCAAGCAGCTTGTGTAAAACAAACACTATCCAATACCAGTTTGAATAAAGATTTCATAAATTAAGCTTTGATAAAACTAGAGAAGACAAATGGTCATAATAATGTTTTCCCAGCATAGTTAATGCAGCTAGAATATGTATATGTTATACGAGGAACCAAGTGATTTTATGCTAGTACTGTGTAAAATTGTTAATAAAACTTGCTCTTCAAAGGTTTTCCAAAATGAAGAACCATACAGTGCAAGTCCATTCAAAACAACTGCAATTCACTGCAAGACTCCAAGACTCAATGACAGTCCAGTCACAAGAAAAACTTTTGCCTCAACACCCTTATTTTCATATGCAGTAAACTACTGTCAAAAATAAAATGTATGGCAATAAAATGCAAATAACATCCTCTGCACAACAATACGTGTCAGGGCTTTACATAAAACTTCAGCAAGTCAAGCAATTTGTTGTGAGAGGAAATGAAGCTTCTTCTCACTGGTCATTTGTCTCAGTATGGAGGAAAGTAAACAGAACTCTGAGCGCAGACAATAAAGTCTGTTTAACATTCACAGTGGTTTTTCCAGCATGAATACTCCTGGGCTTTATAGGGAAAGCCAAAATCTTACACCCTGGTGGTTCTTTGTACTGATTCCTGGTGTGGATTAACTGCAGTTTTTGGAACAAGGCAACTAAGAACCTAAGCATGCAAATATAAAGACTAAAACAAGGCTGAGAGCGAAATATATATACATTTTAAAAAATATGTGTGTGAGTGTTAAGTCATTCTTCCAGGAACCTAACCTAAAAAGGGTGTATCAAAGGAGAGGAGGGGAGAAAGGTAAACTTGGCACTTACTGTTGACTGCCACCCATTCATTTAAGTCTTCGCCCTCAGGCAACATGACTGCCATGCGCAGGTTTCCACTTCCCAAGGTAGCCTCTGCATGTTTCAACAGTTCATACTGATGAGAACCCTCCGGGATATTCTTCTTGGGCTTGAAAGTCTTGGAAGAACGGTTTCCACTGTGAGTCACATTTCAAAAGAAGAAGGCAAATTGGTATGATACACACAGCACAGAGGGAGACAAACGTGATGACAAATCGTGAACTTGCAAGGGCTCAGGTGTGGGCCTTCCGATGACCTTAAAGTCAAGGTCTTTTTAAATAAGTTGCCGGAGAGCTGGGGTCTAGTTGAGTTGATTGGTTTGGCAGAATCAAGAGATGGGGCCAGTACAGTGCGTTTCCCTGGGAATAATGTGTAATGAAGCCATTGGCAGGGGTGCTGTATTCAATCTCTCTTTAAACAAGAATTCTTGTCTGTCATCACAACATAGTACGGGGACATACCATGACTATTCCACAGAAATATAACATACACTAACACCTATCTACAAAAACCACACATTATATAATTTAATAAACATCTGACATGTGATTACTTGAAAGACAAGCGAAATTTTATTCTCGTCTTTTACCTAATACGAAAGTCAACCATTCAAGTTAAATATATGACTGATCATCTTAATTATAGGTCAGAGAGTCTGTTTATAGTCAGCCCTGATGTAAATGAACATTACAATGGTAATCAGAGAATGGTATTTATGACGTACAGCCTTACGGAAGTTTCAATAGGTTTGGATTTCGTTATGCTTTTATACGTTATTGTTTATCTGAAAGCTGCCGCATCTTTTTCAGGGGGCTCATACACGTTCGTGGTGTTACTTTGATAATGCAGAGGGTCTAGGATTGATTGATGAGTTGTGTAACATCGGGTCTGGCTTAACCTGTTGTGTCAAAGTGGTGATACCAGCAAATACTCAAGCCAGACAGTGAACAACTCTAAGTTAAATTAGCTTTATATATCACCCTAAGTAGCCAGACATTTTACAGCAGCAACTGTCAGCGAGTATTTTAATGTTTCAGTCAATTATCATTCGAGGATAACGTCAGCTTTGATAAATTACAAACAGTAAAAGCGAAACACATCAGTCGTTAGAGGATGAGTCCAGGATGTAGTCGCACCCCGCACTATGCTATCGCTAGCTAAGTAGCTAGCTAGCTAGGTGTGAACCAATACTGACATGTTCCACATACAAAGCAGTATGGCTAAAAAAACAAACAAATATTCGCTACAAAATTATAACTCACAAAAGAAAGCTCATGTTTCCTCGGACCCCAGAAAACAACTCTTGTCCAGCAGCTAAGCAGCAGAGTGGAGGCAGACCAGAGGGACTGTTTGACAAAACTCTCTATTCTCTCACGTCCTCGGTTTGTCCCGGGGTTCTTAAATGGTCCTTTTAAAAAAATATATCCAATACGTCTATTAGTGTTACAGGTAGTGATGGTCCCTCTGTTACTGCGGTTCCAAAGCCACGCTTCCGACTCGACGGGTTTTTTTCCTGAAGGACTGTGCCGGAGCTTGTTTCACATCGGTAAGGACCACGTGACCGATGATGCTCGAACTACTTCCTGTTTCGTTCAGACTGAATCAGCTGACAAACGGAGAATACAAATGTATTTATGATGGATGAAACAACGCTCTCTGTGTCTTCAATTTCTGTCAATACTGTTTGATCTGCCTCGCTATTGAGCCATCAAAGAACAATCTCAAGTGTGGGAACATTTTGAACTTGTTAAAGTTAATTAAATTGATTAAAATAATGGAAAAACTATTACCAATTATTAAAAGTGCCGAACTCACACAAGCACACACAATATGCACCAAGCATATATTATACTGTAATAAAATAATATATGTAAATATTTGCTCTGTCCAGTGTTTAATTTGGTTTAATTTTGAGCAATAATTAAATCTATTTTAAATTTTTATAAATTCATGGAGGAAAAGATCGGGTAGGTAGCCAGCATTTAATGTAAGATACTTTACAAAACCTCACACATGTAAAATGAAGTGATATTTCGGCTTCATTTCAGTCATTTTCACAATACAATTTTCTCAAAGGTGCGCCAGGCTGCACAACAGCCACTGTGCCAGCAGATGTCACCCACGTGCTCAATGAACGTAGTCAAGTAGCGAACCAATTTTCAATATAGTGGTCCAAAAGGGTTCAAAGCTTCACGAAGCCCGGTTTGGCCACTACTACCACCGTGCTGATTATACTGGTGGACCAAGAACCAATTTAATATACAGGCCTCCTCATCTTTAAGTTTACATGCTCCTTGGCCCCAGTGCCCTGTACAGTATTTAGAGGTTTTTATCTCATGTCTTAAAGCATATTAGTGTAAGACGTCCCACCAACATGTAGTAAAAGAATGAAGTAGCATGAAGTGTCTGCAAGTGCCTGCGTGTTGTCATCTTTTGTTCACCAGTTTAGAACTGAATCCTTGTAATTGAGAGTTTTTGTAATCAACCAATCAATCAAGCAATGAATCAATTAATAAATTAAGTCATTTCTACCGCTTAGCGTTCTCAGGCTAATCAAGTCATAATATTAAATCTGAATATTGTGCTTGTTGTTTGTACTTGCAGATGCGCCGTGAGGGCACTAGGGCCGCACGGACACCGAGCCTACCAGTGCAGCCAGCACCACTGTGGCTATGAAGTTGGTCCTTAAACTGCATGACCGCTCGGGACTTGTGGGAGCCCCACGTAAACTGGCAACTATCAATATTTTAATTATTATTATCATTATTGCATGCGTGTGAATGTAATGTAAGCTCTGAGAATCACACACATAGACTCGACTCCACATTATTTAGATTTCACACTGAAGGACTAAACATCGTGACTTCAAGACATGAGTGGACTAACAGCAGTGGGAAGTGCTTCATTTTCAGATGGACCACAAAAGGTAGGAGCTTAATAAAGTACAGGTAAAGTAAAGAACTGTAAAGTAAAGTTACGGGGAAATGTAAAATAAAGTCTTGCTGTGTGCGTCAAGGTGACAATATATCCAGGATCATCATGTTAAACCGTTGCTGTAGTCTACGTCGTCTCCGTAACATATCAACTTATTCATCTTCAATAAGTTAAACAATGAAAGCAAACGAATAATCAATATTCCCGATTGTGTGATGACAGCTGCTAGAATCTGTATTTGTGATGTGTCATGATGTGGACAAGAATAT